>JARFJA010000012.1:0-78299 GCA_036326145.1 Rhagophthalmus giganteus | reverse complement strand
GCCCCTTTCGCAGAAATGCAGGATTTTGAAAAATACAACAATTTTGGGTTGTTATCGAATTTGCGGGTCTTCCGCAAATACGATATTTTTTAAACTTTGGTATATCGTTTAAAACACATGAGCGCACATTTATGCCAAGTATGATGTGCGGACCTCGACGCTAAGTGCCCCTTTCGCAGAAATGCAGGATTTTGAAAAATACAACAATTTTGGGCTGTTATCGAATTTGCGGGTCTTCCGCAAATACGATTTTTTAAACTTTGGTATATCGTTTAAAACACATGAGCGCACATTTATGCCAAGTATGATGTGGGGACCTCGACGCTAAGTGCCCCTTTCGCAGAAATGCAGGATTTTGAAAAATACAACAATTTTGGGCTGTTATCGAATTTGCGGGTCTTCCGCAAATACGATATTTTTTAAACTTTGGTATATCGTTTAAAACACATGAGCGCACATTTATGCCAAGTATGATGTGGGGACCTCGACGCTAAGTGCCCCTTTCGCAGAAATGCAGGATTTTGAAAAATACAACAATTTTGGGCTGTTATCGAATTTGCGGGTCTTCCGCAAATACGATATTTTTTAAACTTTGGTATATCGTTTAAAACACATGAGCGCACATTTATGCCAAGTATGATGTGGGGACCTCGACGCTAAGTGCCCCTTTCGCAGAAATGCAGGATTTTGAAAAATACAACAATTTTGGGCTGTTATCGAATTTGCGGGTCTTCCGCAAATACGATATTTTTTAAACTTTGGTATATCGTTTAAAACACATGAGCGCACATTTATGCCAAGTATGATGTGGGGACCTCGACGCTAAGTGCCCCTTTCGCAGAAATGCAGGATTTTGAAAAATACAACAATTTTGGGCTGTTATCGAATTTGCGGGTCTTCCGCAAATACGATATTTTTTAAACTTTGGTATATCGTTTAAAACACATGAGCGCACATTTATGCCAAGTATGATGTGGGGACCTCGACGCTAAGTGCCCCTTTCGCAGAAATGCAGGATTTTGAAAAATACAACAATTTTGGGCTGTTATCGAATTTGCGGGTCTTCCGCAAATACGATATTTTTTAAACTTTGGTATATCGTTTAAAACACATGAGCGCACATTTATGCCAAGTATGATGTGCGGACCTCGACGCTAAGTGCCCCTTTCGCAGAAATGCAGGATTTTGAAAAATACAACAATTTTGGGCTGTTATCGAATTTGCGGGTCTTCCGCAAATACGATATTTTTTAAACTTTGGTATATCGTTTAAAACACATGAGCGCACATTTATGCCAAGTATGATGTGGGGACCTCGACGCTAAGTGCCCCTTTCGCAGAAATGCAGGATTTTGAAAAATACAAAAATTTTGGGCTGTTATCGAATTTGAGGGTCTTCCGCAAATACGATATTTTTTAAACTTTGGTATATCGTTTAAAACACATGAGCGCACATTTATGCCAAGTATGATGTGGGGACCTCGACGCTAAGTGCCCCTTTCGCAGAAATGCAGGATTTTGAAAAATACAACAATTTTGGGCTGTTATCGAATTTGCGGGTCTTCCGCAAATACGATATTTTTTAAACTTTGGTATATCGTTTAAAACACATGAGCGCACATTTATGCCAAGTATGATGTGCGGACCTCGACGCTAAGTGCCCCTTTCGCAGAAATGCAGGATTTTGAAAAATACAACAATTTTGGGCTGTTATCGAATTTGCGGGTCTTCCGCAAATACGATATTTTTTAAACTTTGGTATATCGTTTAAAACACATGAGCGCACATTTATGCCAAGTATGATGTGGGGACCTCGACGCTAAGTGCCCCTTTCGCAGAAATGCAGGATTTTGAAAAATACAACAATTTTGGGTTGTTATCGAATTTGCGGGTCTTCCGCAAATACGATATTTTTTAAACTTTGGTATATCGTTTAAAACACATGAGCGCACATTTATGCCAAGTATGATGTGGGGACCTCGACGCTAAGTGCCCCTTTCGCAGAAATGCAGGATTTTGAAAAATACAACAATTTTGGGCTGTTATCGAATTTGCGGGTCTTCCGCAAATACGATTTTTTAAACTTTGGTATATCGTTTAAAACACATGAGCGCACATTTATGCCAAGTATGATGTGGGGACCTCGACGCTAAGTGCCCCTTTCGCAGAAATGCAGGATTTTGAAAAATACAACAATTTTGGGCTGTTATCGAATTTGCGGGTCTTCCGCAAATACGATTTTTTAAACTTTGGTATATGTTTAAAACACATGAGCGCACATTTATGCCAGTTATGTGGGGACCTCGACGCTAAGTGCCCCTTTCGCAGAAATGCAGGATTTTGAAAATACAAAATTTTGGGCTGTTATCGAATTGGGCTTCCGCAAATACGATTTTTTAAACTTTGGTATATGTTTAAAACATGAGCGCACATTTATGCCAGTTATGTGGGGACCTCGACGCTAAGTGCCCCTTTCGCAGAAATGCAGGATTTGAAAAATACAAATTTTGGGCTGTTACGAATTTAGGGCTTCCGCAAATACGATTTTTTAAACTTTGGTATATGTTTAAAACATGAGCGCACATTTATGCCAAGTTATGTGGGGACCTCGACGCTAAGTGCCCCTTTCGCAGAAATGCAGGATTTTGAAAAATACAAAATTTTGGGCTGTTATCGAATTTGGGGTCTTCCGCAAATACGATTTTTTAAACTTTGGTATATGTTTAAAACACATGAGCGCACATTTATGCCAGTTATGTGGGGACCTCGACGCTAAGTGCCTTTCGCAGAAATGCAGGATTTTGAAAAATACAACAATTTTGGTGTTATCGAATTTGCGGGTCTTCCGCAAATACGATTTTTTAAACTTTGGTATATGTTTAAAACACATGAGCGCACATTTATGCCAAGTATATGTGGGACCTCGACGCTAAGTGCCCCTTTCGCAGAAATGCAGGATTTTGAAAAATACAACAATTTTGGGCTTTACGAATTTGCGGGCTTCCGCAAATACGATTTTTTTAAACTTTGGTATATGTTTAAAAACATGAGCGCACATTTATGCCAGTTATGTGGGGACCTCGACGCTAAGTGCCCCTTTCGCAGAAATGCAGGATTTTGAAAAATACAACAATTTTGGGCTGTTATCGAATTTGCGGGTTTCCGCAAATACGATTTTTTAAACTTTGGTATATCGTTTAAAACACATGAGCGCACATTTATGCCAAGTATATGTGGGGACCTCGACGCTAAGTGCCCCTTTCGCAGAAATGCAGGATTTTGAAAATACAACAATTTTGGGCTGTTATCGAATTTGCGGGTCTTCGCAAATACGATTTTTTAAACTTTGGTATATCGTTTAAAACAATGAGCGCACATTTATGCCAAGTATATGTGCGGACCTCGACGCTAAGTGCCCCTTTCGCAGAAATGCAGGATTTTGAAAAATACAACAATTTTGGGCTGTTATCGAATTTGCGGGTCTTCCGCAAATACGATATTTTTTAAACTTTGGTATATCGTTTAAAACACATGAGCGCACATTTATGCCAAGTATGATGTGGGGACCTCGACGCTAAGTGCCCCTTTCGCAGAAATGCAGGATTTTGAAAAATACAAAAATTTTGGGCTGTTATCGAATTTGAGGGTCTTCCGCAAATACGATATTTTTTAAACTTTGGTATATCGTTTAAAACACATGAGCGCACATTTATGCCAAGTATGATGTGGGGACCTCGACGCTAAGTGCCCCTTTCGCAGAAATGCAGGATTTTGAAAAATACAACAATTTTGGGCTGTTATCGAATTTGAGGGTCTTCCGCAAATACGATATTTTTTAAACTTTGGTATATCGTTTAAAACACATGAGCGCACATTTATGCCAAGTATGATGTGCGGACCTCGACGCTAAGTGCCCCTTTCGCAGAAATGCAGGATTTTGAAAAATACAACAATTTTGGGCTGTTATCGAATTTGCGGGTCTTCCGCAAATACGATATTTTTTAAACTTTGGTATATCGTTTAAAACACATGAGCGCACATTTATGCCAAGTATGATGTGGGGACCTCGACGCTAAGTGCCCCTTTCGCAGAAATGCAGGATTTTGAAAAATACAACAATTTTGGGCTGTTATCGAATTTGCGGGTCTTCCGCAAATACGATATTTTAAACTTTGGTATATCGTTTAAAACACATGAGCGCACATTTATGCCAAGTATGATGTGGGGACCTCGACGCTAAGTGCCCCTTTCGCAGAAATGCAGGATTTTGAAAAATACAACAATTTTGGGCTGTTATCGAATTTGCGGGTCTTCCGCAAATACGATATTTTTTAAACTTTGGTATATCGTTTAAAACACATGAGCGCACATTTATGCCAAGTATGATGTGCGGACCTCGACGCTAAGTGCCCCTTTCGCAGAAATGCAGGATTTTGAAAAATACAACAATTTTGGGCTGTTATCGAATTTGCGGGTCTTCCGCAAATACGATATTTTTTAAACTTTGGTATATCGTTTAAAACACATGAGCGCACATTTATGCCAAGTATGATGTGGGGACCTCGACGCTAAGTGCCCCTTTCGCAGAAATGCAGGATTTTGAAAAATACAAAATTTTGGGCTGTTATCGAATTTGAGGGTCTTCCGCAAATACGATATTTTTTAAACTTTGGTATATCGTTTAAAACACATGAGCGCACATTTATGCCAAGTATGATGTGGGGACCTCGACGCTAAGTGCCCCTTTCGCAGAAATGCAGGATTTTGAAAAATACAACAATTTTGGGCTGTTATCGAATTTGCGGGTCTTCCGCAAATACGATATTTTTTAAACTTTGGTATATCGTTTAAAACACATGAGCGCACATTTATGCCAAGTATGATGTGGGGACCTCGACGCTAAGTGCCCCTTTCGCAGAAATGCAGGATTTTGAAAAATACAACAATTTTGGGCTGTTATCGAATTTGCGGGTCTTCCGCAAATACGATATTTTTTAAACTTTGGTATATCGTTTAAAACACATGAGCGCACATTTATGCCAAGTATGATGTGGGGACCTCGACGCTAAGTGCCCCTTTCGCAGAAATGCAGGATTTTGAAAAATACAAAAATTTTGGGCTGCTAGCGAATTTTAGGGCCTTCCGCAAATACGATTTTTTTTAAACTTTGGTATATTGTTTAAAACACTTGAGCGCACATTTATGCCGAGTCTTATGTGGGGACCTCGACGCTAAGTGCCCCTTTCGCAGAAATGCAGGAATTTGAAAAATACAACAATTTTGGGCTGTTATCGAATTTGAGGGTCTTCCGCAAATACGATATTTTTTAAACTTTGGTATATCGTTTAAAACACATGAGCGCACATTTATGCCAAGTATGATGTGGGGACCTCGACGCTAAGTGCCCTTTCGCAGAAATGCAGGATTTTGAAAAATACAACAATTTTGGGCTGTTATCGAATTTGCGGGTCTTCCGCAAATACGATATTTTTTAAACTTTGGTATATCGTTTAAAACACATGAGCGCACATTTATGCCAAGTATGATGTGGGGACCTCGACGCTAAGTGCCCCTTTCGCAGAAATGCAGGATTTTGAAAAATACAACAATTTTGGGCTGTTATCGAATTTGCGGGTCTTCCGCAAATACGATATTTTTTAAACTTTGGTATATCGTTTAAAACACATGAGCGCACATTTATGCCAAGTATGATGTGCGGACCTCGACGCTAAGTGCCCCTTTCGCAGAAATGCAGGATTTTGAAAAATACAACAATTTTGGGCTGTTATCGAATTTGCGGGTCTTCCGCAAATACGATATTTTTTAAACTTTGGTATATCGTTTAAAACACATGAGCGCACATTTATGCCAAGTATGATGTGGGGACCTCGACGCTAAGTGCCCCTTTCGCAGAAATGCAGGATTTTGAAAAATACAAAAATTTTGGGCTGCTAGCGAATTTTAGGGCCTTCCGCAAATACGATTTTTTTTAAACTTTGGTATATTGTTTAAAACACTTGAGCGCACATTTATGCCGAGTCTTATGTGGGGACCTCGACGCTAAGTGCCCCTTTCGCAGAAATGCAGGATTTTGAAAAATACAACAATTTTGGGCTGTTATCGAATTTGCGGGTCTTCCGCAAATACGATATTTTTTAAACTTTGGTATATTGTTTAAAACACATGTGCGCACATTTATGCCAAGTATGATGTGGGGACCTCGACGCTAAGTGCCCCTTTCGCAGAAATGCAGGATTTTGAAAAATACAACAATTTTGGGCTGTTATCGAATTTGCGGGTCTTCCGCAAATACGATATTTTTTAAACTTTGGTATATCGTTTAAAACACATGAGCGCACATTTATGCCAAGTATGATGTGGGGACCTCGACGCTAAGTGCCCCTTTCGCAGAAATGCAGGATTTTGAAAAATACAACAATTTTGGGCTGTTATCGAATTTGCGGGTCTTCCGCAAATACGATATTTTTTAAACTTTGGTATATTGTTTAAAACACATGTGCGCACATTTATGCCAAGTATGATGTGGTGACCTCGACGTTAAGTGCCCCTTTCGCAGAAATGCAGGATTTTGAAAAATACAACAATTTTGGGCTGTTATCGAATTTGCGGGTCTTCCGCAAATACGATATTTTTTAAACTTTGGTATATTGTTTAAAACACATGTGCGCACATTTATGCCAAGTATGATGTGGTGACCTCGACGTTAAGTGCCCCTTTCGCAGAAATGCAGGAATTTGAAAAATACAACAATTTTGGTTGTTATCGAATTTGCGGGTCTTCCGCAAATACGATATTTTTTAAACTTTGGTATATTGTTTAAAACACATGTGCGCACATTTATGCCAAGTATGATGTGGTGACCTCGACGTTAAGTGCCCCTTTCGCAGAAATGCAGGATTTTGAAAAATACAACAATTTTGGGCTGTTATCGAATTTGCGGGTCTTCCGCAAATACGTTTTTTTTTTAAAATTTGTTATATTGTTTAAAACACATGTGCGCACATTTATGCCAAGTATGATGTGGTGACCTCGACGCTAAGTGCCCCTTTCGCAGAAATGCAGGAATTTGAAAAATACAACAATTTTGGGCTGTTATCGAATTTGAGGGTCTTCCGCAAATACGATTTTTTTTAAAATTTGTTATATTGTTTAAAACACATGTGCGCACATTTATGCCAAGTATGATGTGGTGACCTCGACGTTAAGTGCCCCTTTCGCAGAAATGCAGGATTTTGAAAAATACAACAATTTTGGGCTGTTATCGAATTTGCGGGTCTTCCGCAAATACGATATTTTTTAAACTTTGGTATATTGTTTAAAACACATGTGCGCACATTTATGCCAAGTATGATGTGGGGACCTCGACGCTAAGTGCCCCTTTCGCAGAAATGCAGGATTTCGAAAAATACAACAATTTTGGGCTGTTATCGAATTTGCGGGTCTTCCGCAAATACGATATTTTTTAAACTTTGATATATCGTTTAAAACACATGAGCGCACATTTATGCCAAGTATGATGTGGGGACCTCGACGCTAAGTGCCCCTTTCGCAGAAATGCAGGATTTTGAAAAATACAACAATTTTGGCTGTTATCGAATTTGCGGGTCTTCCGCAAATACGATATTTTAAACTTTGGTATATCGTTTAAAACACATGAGCGCACATTTATGCCAAGTATGATGTGGGGACCTCGACGCTAAGTGCCCCTTTCGCAGAAATGCAGGATTTTGAAAAATACAACAATTTTGGGCTGTTATCGAATTTGCGGGTCTTCCGCAAATACGATATTTTTTAAACTTTGATATATCGTTTAAAACACATGAGCGCACATTTATGCCAAGTATGATGTGGGGACCTCGACGCTAAGTGCCCCTTTCGCAGAAATGCAGGATTTTGAAAAATACAACAATTTTGGGCTGTTATCGAATTTGCGGGTCTTCCGCAAATACGATATTTTTTAAACTTTGGTATATCGTTTAAAACACATGAGCGCACATTTATGCCAAGTATGATGTGGGGACCTCGACGCTAAGTGCCCCTTTCGCAGAAATGCAGGATTTCGAAAAATACAACAATTTTGTGCTGTTATCGAATTTGCGGGTCTTCCGCAAATACGATATTTTTTAAACTTTGGTATATCGTTTAAAACACATGAGCGCACATTTATGCCAAGTATGATGTGGGGACCTCGACGCTAAGTGCCCCTTTCGCAGAAATGCAGGATTTCGAAAAATACAACAATTTTGTGCTGTTATCGAATTTGCGGGTCTTCCGCAAATACGATTTTTTTTTAACTTTGGTATATTGTTTAAAACGCATGTGCGCACATTTATGCCAAGTATGATGTGGGGACCTCGACGCTAAGTGCCCCTTTCGCAGAAATGCAGGATTTTGAAAAATACAACAATTTTGGGCTGTTATCGAATTTGCGGGTCTTCCGCAAATACGATATTTTTTAAACTTTGGTATATCGTTTAAAACACATGAGCGCACATTTATGCCAAGTATGATGTGGGGACCTCGACGCTAAGTGCCCCTTTCGCAGAAATGCAGGATTTCGAAAAATACAACAATTTTGTGCTGTTATCGAATTTGAGGGTCTTCCGCAAATACGATTTTTTTTAAACTTTGGTATATCGTTTAAAGCACATGAGCGCACATTTATGCCGAGTCTCATGTGGGGACCTCGACGCTAAGTGCCCCTTTCGCGTAAATGCAGGATTTCGAAAAATACAAAAATTTTGGGCTGCTATCGAATTTTAGGGCCTTCCGCAAATACGATTTTTTTTAAACTTTGGTATATCGTTTAAAACACATGAGCGCACATTTATGCCGAGTCTTATGTGGGGACCTCGACGCTAAGTGCCCCTTTCGCAGAAATGCAGGAATTTGAAAAATACAACAATTTTGGGCTACTAGCGAATTTTAGGGCCTTCCGCAAATACGATTTTTTTTAAACTTTGGTATATTGTTTAAAACACATGAGCGCACATTTATGCCAAGTATGATGTGGGGACCTCGTCGCTAAGTGCCCCTTTCGCAGAAATGCAGGATTTCGAAAAATACAAAAATTTTTGGCTGCTATCGAATTTAAGGGCCTCCCGCAAATACGATTTTTTTTAAACTTTGGTATATTGTTTAAGACACATGAGCGCACATTTATGCCAAGTATGATGTGGGGACCTCGACGCTAAGTGCCCCTTTCGCAGAAATGCGGGAATTTGAAAAATACAAAAATTTTGGGCTGCTAGCGGTTTTGAGGGCCTCCCGCAAATACGATTTTTTTTAAACTTTGGTATATTGTTTAAGACACATGAGCGCACATTTATGCCAAGTATGATGTGGGGACCTCGACGCTAAGTGCCCCTTTCGCAGAAATGCGGGAATTTGAAAAATACAAAAATTTTGAGCTGCTAGCGTTTTTGAGAGCCTTCCGCAAATACAATTTTTTTTAAACTTTGGTATATTGTTTAAAACACATGAGCGCACACTTATGCCGAGTCTTATGTGGGGACCTCGACGCTAAGTGCCCCTTTCGCAGAAATGCGGGAATTTGAAAAATACAAAAATTTTGGGCTGCCAACGGTTTTGAGGGCCTCCCGCAAATACGATTTTTTTTAAACTTTGGTATATTGTTTAAGACACATGAGCGCACATTTATGCCAAGTATGATGTGGGGACCTCGACGCTAAGTGCCCCTTTCGCAGAATAGCAGGAATTTGAAAAATACAACAATTTTGGGCTGTTATCGAATTTTAGGGCCTTCCGCAAATACGATTTTTTTTAAACTTTGGTATATCGTTTAAAACACATGAGCGCACATTTAAGCCGAGTCTCGTGTGGGGACCACGACGCTAAGTGCCCCTTTCGCAGAAATGCAGGATTTTGAAAAATACAAAAATTTGGCGCTGCTAGCGAATTTGAGGGTCTTCCGCAAATACGATTTTTTTTAAACTTTGGTATATCGTTTAAAACACATGAGCGCACATTTATGCCAAGAATGATGTGGGGACCTCGACGCTAAGTGCCCTTTTCGCAGAAATGCAGGATTTCGAAAAATACAAAAATTTTGGGCTGCTAGCGAATTTTAGGGCCTTCCGCAAATACGATTTTTTTTAAACTTTGGTATATCGTTTAAAACACATGAGCGCACATTTATGCCGAGTCTCATGTGGGGACCTCGATTAGAAGTGGCTTTTTTAATTTATAAACTAGATTTAATAGTTTTTCATGACATACTTTAATTTTCTCCAAACTTTATATTAACAATTATTATTTCGCCAATATTATACAATTTGTAATCTGTTATTGTTAGTTTCGTTGTTACTGTAATTAAATATTGATTTTATTTGTCCATAATTAGTAGTTAATAATATAGCAAGTGTTATAATCCGTCCGTGGAAACGGTTAGTGCGACGTTGCCACATATGTTTTAGGCTGCTAGCTTCAGTGTGCTAAGTTCACTCCCGTACTTTTGTCGGTAAAGAAATTACAGGAAGATATCCACATCGCCGACCGGTTTTGACAGCTTGGCATTTAAACAAAAATGTATTTTGAAGTTTTATCAAATTTGTGCGATTTTTAAGACGTTCAGTTTAAGGTTCGACGAAATTCAGCCGGCTTTAGATAAACTGAAACAATCGGAAATACAACTTGCAGCAATAGAAACCAAATACTTCCATCTCCAATCGATGATCGAAAGGCCCGAATTGGAATCGGAACCTCGATCGCACAACGACACGAATAAAACCAACGAATCGGCGAAGAACGTGGCAAATCGTAAATCAAAGACCACTCTACATTCAAAGCAGCCCAAGAAAGCCGGCTCCTCCTCGTACTTAAACGAAACTAAAAAGCGAATTGCTCAGTTTCATAATTTTAAGATGAATGCTATCGATAAAGTCGTACCTCGACAGCAGCATTTTCTGAAACACCTGGAAAAACTGGTATTAATCTAATATGCTT
This sequence comes from Rhagophthalmus giganteus, assembly GCA_036326145.1. Taxonomy (NCBI): domain Eukaryota; kingdom Metazoa; phylum Arthropoda; class Insecta; order Coleoptera; family Rhagophthalmidae; genus Rhagophthalmus; species Rhagophthalmus giganteus. Next base: position 67,314 of record JARFJA010000012.1, on the reverse strand, counting down.
ATTGCGCGATCAAATTAAATATTTTGTAGAACGCCGGCGCTTGGAATTTTCAAAAACAAAAGGATACAATTATCGTCAAGTTGGAAGATCACATTTTAAGTAAAAAGGATGGGAAATAAAACGATTTCGTCGAATGTAAATTTTTATTAACTAACTATGATTAACGTACGACGTGTACACGTCGTAACCTAACGAGATAACACTGTCGTACAGTACCCGATATTTTGTAGGTAAGAAATAGAAATTGATAAACTGGGCCGGAGGCCAAACTATCCAGTCGGCCACGTACAGTTTGATCGCCTTCTCCTTTACGTTGTCGAGGCACTCTTTCGTCGTGGAATTTTCCAGGAATGCGAGCGTGACGAAAAACGTCGCGATATAAAGGGGCGAACACACGAATTGGTCGATCGTCACCTTTTTTATTAATACTTTGAACGTTCTACCTGGCAATTTCTTGTCTAAAATGTTGTAGTAATTGTGGCATATTATTCCGACGGTTATGCCGGTCAAGGCCATCTTTTTGCTACGTCCCTCGTCCCATTTCGTCAAGTTCCCGTTTACTATTTCGTAATGCTGTTCTAGGACGTCTCCTAGGCCGGAAAGCGTAAATGATACGCTCACGTTCGTGTAGAGGAGGTATTTTTTTGAAAAAGCAACGGCAGTGAACTTTCTCGCCCTTCTCGCGATCGTCCTTTTTAATAATCTCACTTTGTTTAACGTCACGGTCGCGGCGCTCATTCTTTTAAAATCAAAATCGAACCGAAAACCGACGTGTGTATTTTCGAAAATTTATTGGTTAAGAACGATCCGACATTTACATAATTGGGTCAAGGTCGTCGTGCAGATGTTATCTAAAAAACTTGAAAATGTTAAACGTTCCTAAATGGGGTTTGCCGACTTATCATTTATTGGAATTTTTTTAATGATTCGTGAAATAACTAATATATGAGCGACGAGATGGTCGTTTAAGAGGGGGCTGGAAAAATCAGCTTCTACCACATGTTTCCGCTAGTAACGCCGCAGTAGTATTTTTCTAATTATTTTAATTAATATCAAACGGTTCGATCGTAAGATGGCGCGATTTCGGCGTCGGCCATTTAAATGTTAATTCCTGTTTTCTTGTACTAAACAGTTTCTACAGAGTGCGCTGTTTCATTGGTGCGTCGGCATCTAATTTAATTATGTTCACGTTGTAAACTTTGCTAGCGTTTTAATTATTTATTCTAGGATATAAAGTTGCAGAATATAAAGAACGGGCGTTTCGATGAGAGACACAAAAATAATGAAGTGCAAGTTAAGCTTAAGACTGCGTTCGCACGCCACGATTTTCATAACATGAACTAAAGCTTCAAAAATTTTGAATAGATGGCGATACCGTGCGGTTTAGAATTATTCTTATTTAAATTTCAAGATTTGCCTCCTAAATGAGCCAGCAGAATAAACGCCATGAATTGCACCGGAATAATTCAAAAAATAAATGGTCTACTGTAGTTGATTGGCAACTACGCTTCTTGGAAATGTGTTTTCAAATTGAATTATATACAGTTGCAGCGACGGTTCGGTTCGCTGTATTTGTAATAACAACGATGATAAATTGTATGCTAACTTGTAATGGAGCCTTATTACTTAGAAGTATCATTTTTATTCTGCAATCATAAATCAGTCACTAGTTCAGTTACCTGGTATGTGCTTGTTATATCAGTATTGAAAAGACACTAGGTTTTAAACGACGATCGCTAGAGCTAATAGGCCGTATCGAAATAAAAGAAAAATGTTGCATTTGTGTAGGGCATTTTAGATTTTAAATTTCGCGCCTATGGTATAACGTTAGTTGTTTGGTAGAGAAGTAGCCAGGTAATAAAAATATACGTGGAAAACGAAAGTGTATTTTTTGAGATACGAAAATCCTTACAGTTTGCATATCACAATTTAACTCTGTGACTTTTGTTGTCGATTTAAATAAAATTATCGAAGTGAAACTTTTATTGTATGCAGTGGGGCACAACACCCAATAAGAAACTGTTTCTATTTTTAATTAGTTTTCCTTACATACTTAGTTTATACATACTATGTAGTTTATAGGTTAGGTCCCCCCAACTAGTCGTGCAGTATTTATTTTGCTATTACATTCACATGTCACTACCATTGAAAATAGATAATCGTTTTTCGATCAAAGTATAGCCAAATAAACTAAATATTTTAAAAATCACAATTTATAGACAAATTAACCAAGTAAAATAAAAACACTCCAACTTTCATAACCAATAAATAAGTAGCTTACTTGTAACATAATTATAATCTGTCCATAATAATTATTACGATGTTGATCACGATATTATTTTAAATATTACTTTTTATATAATTATAATATTGATATAATATACATAACCATAATTTTGTAAATTTACATAATATTAGCAGTACCAGTCGGGCCTTGGCGGCCTCCGGCCGCCGTGTCCCTCCTTTGACTCGCTTCGCGAGTCTGAGAGTCGCTGCGCGACAATGAGTCGCTGCGCGACGATGGGTCGCTGCGCGACGTTAGGTCGCTACGCCACGTTGGGTCGCTGCGCGACGATGGGTCGCTACGCGACGTTAGGTCGCTGCGCGACGACGGGTCGCGCGATCGAGAGAAACGTCAAACGAAACACGACGACGGACGGTCGAAAATACGTCCGAAAGAATCGATTTTTTCGCGCGTTTCCCTTTCGAACGTCGAAACGGGACCCGACCCACTCCGGCGGGACGTCCTTTAACTCGCCGAAAAACGCGACCCCCCGTCGAAAATCGCCCCCGATCTCCAGTTATAAACGGAGTAAATCGACCCCGAAATCGTCGAAAAAACCGCGCCTCTCGCGGCCGCAACTTGCATTTGACATATTATATAGTAGTTAATATGTATAGATAATAATTTGGTTAAATTTGTGGTGTTTATTTCCTTAGAAACAATTGTTTCTGTTTTATAATAGGTTTATTAATTTATAAATTGCACCATTACATTTAACACATAATTACATAAACTACTCCTTGTTACTTATCACCTTAGTGATCATCCACTACCACCTAGATTATTATATAGCAGTTTCTATGGAAATAAAGCTTAGAAAAAGGATTTAGTAGCTACTAAATCTAATTAAATGTCTATGAATAAGGCTGTATAACTTTTACGATATTTGGCAACAACGCAATATTTTCCACTAACAGTTACTAAGAACTATCCCTAAAAATTCACCAAAATTACGGAGTCGCCCTCTAATAGAGAACTCTCGAACTAAAAAATAATTTGAACTTTGCCGAATCGACCGTTTTGCGACAAGTTTTGCTCCGAAAACACTTTATCGAGATCATCTTCCATTTTTACTTCGTTTTATGCGGTAAAAATTTAAGAGCGTAATTTAGACGTGATTTCGCGGGGCACAATCCTTTACAGTTTCGATTTGACGCGTGGAACGACCGCAAAAAATTCGCGAAGGTTAGACAAATTTCAACCGTTTCAACATTTTTTTTACAAGATTATTATTGACTTTTCGGCAAAACCAAAGGAAAGGTCCCTGCGTTTATGTTTTTTCTTCGTCCTGTAATTTTATGCGGCCTGTTCGTTATGTTGTTTCGACGATGATCTCAATAGAAATACCCCATATTTTCACCATTTTTAACGCCATTTGAACGTGGCGCTAATTTTGCGAACGCAGTCTTAAAGAAATTATTTAACTTGCAACCAGAAAAGTTACCAAGTTATGGGAGCGGAAAATTCGAAATATTTGCTCTTCAAGAAAGTCACAATTGGATTGATTGATCAGTCTTGATTTTTTTTAATTTATTTTTTGTGTAATATACGAGAGGTGCCATTATTAATACAAAATAAAAATTGTAACAATAAGAAATCCAATATTACCGATATATGCACATATGTAATTACTTATGTATATATTTTAGAATAATAATTGTTATAGCATGCCATTAATTGCATTAAAAGTTGAACGGTTACAGTTTCGTTCTTAAATACGTGTAGCTATACGTTATTCGCGATAGGTTCCAATGCAAGCAGCCATGCACAAAGAGTTACTAAATTGTATATTTGTAATATTCGGATTAAAGTTTTCAACGTGGCACTGCGATGTCTACCGATGATTTACCTGCACACACACGACATGGCAAAATAGACTAAAATCTATTAGTACTGTAAAAATACGAGGTTTTATCGATGACGTGTTGGGACCTATCGCGAATAACGTATGTATACATACGAGGTCTGACCAGTAAGTAATGAGACTAAGTCCATAAATTACGTATATTTAAAAATTAAGGTACATCTATGTGATCCCCTTCAAACTACTCCCCTCCCACAACTACACGCTGGTTCCAACGTTCCTTCCAGATTTCGTAACATTTCTGAAAGGCTTCAACTGGAATGTCCTGGAGTACCCTCGTCGCGGCGGTCTGGATGTCAGTTATGGACTCAAAATGCGTTCCTTTCACGGCCAATTTTGTTTGGGGGAACAAGAAGAAGTCGCAGGGTGACATATCCGGCGAATAGGGCGCTTGCGGCAACACCGCGACGTTTTTAGAGGTCAAAAACCGCGACACACCGAAGGCACGATGGCATGGAGCGTTGTCATGATGAAGGATCCGCGTTTTGGCAATCTCTGGACGGACTCTAATGACTCGTTTTCGCAGCCGATCGAGTACTTTAAGGTAGAATAGTTGGCTGACGGTCTGCCCTTTGCCGTCAAAGAAGCAAATCATCGTCGTTTTCGCTTTTGATTTGCTCATTCTCGCCTTCTTCGGTCTGGCTTTGCCGTTTTGTTTCGGGATCGTACTGAAAATACCAACTTCAGAATCGTCGAGGAGGGATGGGAGATTAACCGACCGAAAGTTTCAGGTTCGCAGTGTTGCCACAAGCGCTGCTAAAAAATCAGTCTCATTACTTATTGGTCAGACCTCGTATCTACTTATTTATGGGAAACGTCCGCCGCGAAACGTTCTCAGTAATTCACAGAAATCATAAACAACAACACGTCGAAATGCAAAATAATTATGCTTACTTCCGAAAAACAAACCGAATGAGGATTCTATCTCTTATAGAATGAAAACTTGTAAATAAATAAAACTGTAGGTATGGCAAATGTACCTACATACATACTTAATTTTAATTGTAATTTTGAAATTAGATCTTTTTATACAATATTATAAATATTATAAATGGTTGGAATTTCACTATTTAGAATATAAGAAAATACAGGAGTTCAATTTTGATTTTAGTTTAAGTTTTCGTAATAAGAATTACGAGTTCATTTTCGGTATAGGACGTTGAATATAAATATTTCACAACGAAATATGCCTATGCAGTTTGATGTTTGTTTATCATACGCGAGTATGATAAGACTGATAAGACAGTTAAGACTGCGTTCGCAAAATTAGCGCCACATTCAAATGGCGTCAAAAATGGTGAAAATATGGGGTATTTCTATTGAGATAGGCCGCATAAAATTACAGGATGAAGAAAAAACACAAACGCAGCGACCTTTCCTTTGGTTTTGTCGAAAAGTCAATAATAATCTTGTAAAAAAAATGTTGAAACGCTCGAAATTTGTCTAACCTTCGCGAATTTTTTGCGGTCGTTCCACGCGTCAAATCGAAACTGTAAAGGATTGTGCCCCGCGAAATCACGTCTAAATTACGCTCTTAAATTTTTACCGCATAAAACGAATTAAAAATGGAAGATGATCTCGATAAAGTGTTTTCGGAGCAAAACTTGTCGCAAAACGGCCGATTCGTCAGAGTTCAAATTATTTTTTAGTTCGAGGGTTCTCCATTAGAGGGCGACTCCGTAATTTTGGTGAATTTTTAGGGACAGTTCTTAGTAACTGTTAGTGGAAAATATTGCGTTGTTGCCAAATATCGTAAAAGTTATACGGCCCTATTCGTAGACATTTAATTAGATTTATTAGCAACTAAATCTTTTCCTAAGCTTTATTTCCATAGAAACTGTTATATCATAATTGTAATATTATAATGGTAGTGGATGACATCACTAAGGTGATAAGTAACAAGGAGTAGTTTATGTAATTGTGTGTTAAAGTAATGGTGCAATTTATAAATTAATAAACCTATTATAAAACAGAAACAATTGTTTCTAATGAAATAAACACCACAAATTTAACCAAATTATTATCTATACATATACTGCTAATATTCAGTAAATTTACAAAATTATGGTTAGGTATATTATATCAATATTATAATTATATAAAAAGTAATATTTAAAATAACAATATCGTGATCAACATCGTAATAATTATTATGAACAGATTATAATTATGTTACAAGTAAAACTACTTATTTATCGGTTATGAAAGTAGGAGTGTTTTTATTTTACTTGGTTAATTTGTCTATAAATCGTGATTTTTAAAATATTTAGTTTATTTGGCTATACTTTGATCGAAAAACGATTATCTATTTTCAATGGTAGTGACATGTGAATGTAATAGCAAAATAAATACTGCACGACTAGTTGGGGGGACCTAACCTATAAACTACATAGTATGTATAAACTAAGGCCTGTCCAAATCTATATGCAATTCACGCCATCAATTGTCTACCAAAACCGTAATATGAAATTTCCTAACAGTTCCGTGTAAAAATGGTGCGATAATTTAAAAAGTAATTGGTAATACAAAGACCTCTATCCGACCGCTACCGATATCTGCGTAACTTGCATTCATCGACATATCCGTATGTTGTTGTCTTTATCTAACACGTCGATAACATGCTTCGCGTCCGTATGTCCATTTTGCGGCGTATGCGTACAAGAAATATATCAGAAATGCGACGCTGCCAAATATTTTATGCCCATTCTAAAGCACGTGTTGCAATTTAATTTAGAAACCCATGTTGAGAAGAAACGGCAAGAAGGTGGTCAATTGCTGCCATTAAATGCAGTTCAAAAGGTATATAGCGCGTCCACAGCTACTACACGCAAGCCACGTGCAGTTAACATTGACCCTGCAACCAAATGCAGACTACGAGTTAAGTTAGTATTTTATGAGATGTATTCCGAATGTTACCGAACTCGTTATTGACAAAACTGAGGGACAAAGACATTTACGATGAAGGTCGAAGCAGCTTGGCAAAAATCCTAGATAACTGTTGTGTATTGTAATAGGAAGGTAGCTGTAATACCAACTAGGAGCAGATCAAGGTTATATTTTGTGTGTGTAAAAATGAAAAATATAATAACCAATATAATTTTAGCAAGATATTTTGTATTATTAATATAAATACATAACAATAACTTGGGGTTTAAGTGGAAGAAAGACTGTAATCGTAGAACAATATTTGAATTGCATCATATCGCTATGACACGAGTGAGACTTTTTACAAGAATATGGGGCAATATGTGTGTATTTAAACGAAACGTGGATCTTTAAAAAGACTTCCACGATCAAGTCGTGTTAACATAATACTGTAAAAAGGTGGAAAGGATGGAAAAGGTAATTTAGAAACATGTTGTAGTGATTATTCTAATGTGTCTGTTACTTTGAATGTATATTATCATAGTACATACAGGAACAGTAAATGGGTTTGTACCTGAGGCAAAATTTACGATATTGGTTTGATTTTGATATATTTTGGTAGTTATATAATTGATACGTGTAACTGTACTTATAATAAAACTGATACAAATTGTAGAATAACACTTTTATTCTGTTATTCCTAATCGTCATTAGTCTGGTTCTGTTTACAAATAACCTGCATGCATGTTCTAAACAAGTTACATGGAGTTTTAGTATTACATGAATTATTATAAAAGACCATGCATGACCATTCAAAGATTTACTGCTTTATATTAGTTATAAAACGTTCAGTGGTACACGTTATCTTGCTTTTGTACTGTAAATGTGAGCTTCCTGTGTACATACGTCTAACATTGTCGCTGCAAAAGCGCAGTACACTTATTCAGGAACGCAATATGTAATCTAACAAGCGATTATCAATGATTCTCGATCGTCGTCGGACATTATGTATTTCATTTCTTTTCCATGCTCTGGTTAATTAACGTGTGTAATTATTACTCGCTGAGGTGTCTTGGTTTCGTGTTAAAATTAATTCACTATGCATTCATGAACTTTCTGCAAGTTGCAAGACTTCAGTTTGTAACAGGTGAAGCTCCGATGGCTTTGACCTCTACATACGATCACCCTGAAACAAAATGCATTGCAATGTTTGTCGGTAGGAGAAGCAGTCGCCCGAGTTAGCGATAAAAGTGTCAATTATTATCAATAATATTGATTTGTACTTACATGTTCTGGTTTATCAAAGGTGACGATTGAGGTTCTACTATAATTGCATGAATACAAGACAGCCAATCACCCCGAAAGTAACTCGTCTACCTAAACATCAATTCGATTATTGTATTACGTTTACAATGATTAGGACCTACGTACCTTGTTCTAATGAATTGTATTAATCTTTTTTTGGCATGTAAACAACAAGTGTAAATAACACATCGGGAAATCCACACTACGCACTTATTAAAATCATATTACAGTTAACACAGCAACGGCCACAATTTGCAGTAACGGATTGTCTGTATATCGACTAATAATTTGTATCGAAACTTTAGCATTGTTTACGAATGTGAAAATTTGAGGTTAGATCTTTTGTTTACAAGCGTTAGAACAATCCGACATCGCTGCCTGTGACGTCAGCATCTAGTAACTTTTTATTGATGACGTGTTGCATATAGATTTGGACAGCCCATATGGCCTATCCAAATCTATATGCAATTTACGTCATCAAAAAAAAGTTACTAGATTGTTTGTTTGTAATTCGGTTTAAAGTTTGGAAAGTAACATTTTCTGTAGATGATTTACTTGTGCACATATTAGACGGTATAAAGAAAGACTACAATTTATTAGAACTGTCAAAATGCGAGGATGAAGTGACGGCCTGCGTGAAACGTCATCATCTAGTAAGCTTTTATTGATGACGTAGATTGCATATAGGTTTGGACGAAGTTTATCTATTCTTAGCGTTGAAATAATCTGACACCACTGTGTCTGACGTCAGCATCTAGTAATTTTTGATTGATGACGTGAACATCAAATAGCTTTGGACAGGCCTTACCAACCAATTAACGTTATACCATAGGCGCGAAATTTAAAAACTAAAATTTTTCAACATTTCGCAACATTTTTCTTTTATTTCAACTGAACTAGTGACCGATTCATGATTGCAGAATAAAAATAACACTTCTAAGTAATAAGGCTCCATTACGACTTAGCATAGAATTTATCATCGTTGTTATTACAAATGCAGCGAACCGAACCGTCGCTGCGGCTGTACGTAATTCAATTTGAAAACACATGTCCAAGAGGCGCAGTTGCCAATCAACTGCAGTAGACCATTTATTGTTTTGAATTGTTCAGGTGCAATTCGTGGCATTTATTCTGCTGGTCCATTTAGGAGGCAAATCTTGAAATTTAAATAAGAATAATTCTAAACCGCACGGTGTCGCCATCTATATGCGAAATGTTTGAAGCTTTCGTACGTGTTATGAAAATCGTGGCGTGCGAACGCAAATCTTAATAATTCGCGAAACTTTTCTTGTGCACAAGTGCTTACAAATTAACACATTAACTGCCACGGTACTTTTCAGGATCCCGGTCTAAGAAGCCAATTGAATTTAATCATATTATATTATTATGTTCTTACTGCGAGATGACTCGTAGTTGGCAGTTAACGTGTTAATGAGAATTCTGAGGCCAAGTTGCGGTAACATGCGGAAGGGCCGCGTCAGGAAATCCCAGTAACGTTTAACACAGAACTCGTGACTGATAGCACTGAATGGCAAGTTAAAGTAGGTACTCAGTGTCAGTCACTGGTGACTGACATAGCCCCATTGGAGTATTCCAGTGTCAGTCACCCGTGACTGACAAGGCGGTCAATGTGTTAAACGAACAATTTAATATAAAACGGGGGCTCTCTCGATTTGCGAAGCAACAAAAAATTACAACTAAACTGGCCCTTTATTATAAATAAATTAGGCGCACAAACAATTATAAATTAATAAAATTTCTAACGTAATCTATCGAGAAAAAATTAAACAGACAATTATGGCATAATAGTACGTCGAAACGTCGAGACTTATCTTAAATCGAATTCAATTGATCTCACTAAAAAAAAAGTCGATATGTGCATGCGATCGAGAGGGGCGCACACAAACAAGTACGATTCTTAATCGTTTGTCGAATTGAAAGCGTTAAACAGCCACCTTCTCTCGATGTTGGCCCCGATCCCCATCAGTTCTTGCTTAAAAACAAACGGAAACCTCGTCATGAGCACTTCAATGTCCGACGGTTTCAGGTTCGTCTCTAACTTACTAACATAAGACCAAATGTAGTCTAGGCCGGCGCCGATGGGGTGCACGTTCAGGAAGGCCGATATTATTCCCACCAGCTTGGCGTCGCGCTGATTCAGGGGCGGAGTCGCTTCGCCGATCGTCTCCCCGACGGACGTCGTTTCCGACTGTTCCGGCTCGCTGTCGTCCAAATTCACAATGTCCCTCTCCGAACTCGCTTTGATGAACCTGCCGTCGCCCGCGCTCTGCAGCTTGCCCTGCAAGTCCTTGACCTTGGCCTCTTCTTCGGTCTGTTTGCGTTTCGCGTCCATCAGCTGCTGCTGCATACCCTGCAGCGTGTTCTGGAGCATCTTGAACTGTTTCTCCTTGTCGTCCAGTTCCTTCTTTAGGTCCACCTTGAGCACTTCGACCTGAAACAGTTACGTTATAGCCCATAACGCACGCGGCCTAAATCTCGCGTACCTCGTTTTTGTAGGCCTCCATCTGACAGCGTAAATTTTCATTTTCCTCCCTGAGCGCGTTTCTCTCCTCGTGGTGGGCGTCCGGGCGGGGACGCTTCCGGGGGCCGTCCTCGCCGTCCGACACCTCCATCTCGTCGTCGCCACGTTCGTTTTGCGGCTCGTCGTCCAACTGCACGTTCTTTAGTTCCTATAAGGCGCAAATGGAGATGTAGGCCGTAAAATTGACTTAGAGACGGTTTTGTTAATTTCAACATTTCACTAACACAAACGTTCATCGCCAATCATTTTATTATCCAGATGCGGGTGCCTGAGTGTAAAAAAAAATCGACTCGATTAGAAAAGACGGTACATTTTGAACGGCGCGGACTTGCTAGTTTCGCTTCGGACATTAAATCGAAACGTACCGTTCTTTTGCCGAGGGGCGAACCACGCCTTTTTTTGCAAGTTTTGCATTTCCTCGTGTCCAGATTCCGTTCGACCAAGTTACTTACCTGGCTCACCTTTAATTTTGCTTCGAAAACATAATGCAAACGTATAGTTGCGCACGTGTAAATTTAAATAAGTAATACCTTCGATTATCAAAAACAATGACCTGGCCTGGTTAAAATGGCTTTTATTCTGTGTAGATATCGTGATTTTTAAAAAAATTTTCAGTTCGCCTCAGCAAAACAGTTGCTACGCATGCAAATACTGTAGGTTTTATAAAATGGACAGGTCCGCGCGAGTAAAGTCCCCCCCCGGATGGGCACTTTAACGGTGCATGCCTACTTTATAAAATCTCGAGTGTACGTACCATTGATTGTTTTTTCCACAATTCGATGTTTTTTCTCTGTGCTTTGGTGAAATGGTCCCAAACCTTCTTGTGACAGGCAGCCATGAAAACACGCTCGATCTGACTGACTGATAGGCACACGCAAATATACGATTAAATTACAGAACCAATTAACAAATTTTACAAACTACTATTCACTCTTCGAAGGATACATTTTTAAAGCGCGAACGCCAGTTTTATTATTAATATAATGGGGAACTCGAACGCACGTCACCGACGTCGTGCCGTTTGCGTTTTGTCCGCCCGAAAGCTAGAAGAGCAGGTGCAAGTGTCTTACCGTCCGTTTTTTTTTTTTAATTTCTGCGGGACTCTCTCTCGCATCGACCGTCTGCAATGCCCGAACGTTCGTTCGCAAACGAGAAACTAATCGAGACCCTATTTTGTTTTAATTATGATTCGAGGAATGTTCGAAAATTAATGTCGGTTTATTTTGGTGCAATTGAAAAGGTTAAGAGTGCGGCGGCGGTGTTGGATAAATGGGCAAATTAGTCCCCCCGCCTGTTTACCATTTCGTCGATGGATTAGCTACTAAAGTTACCAAAGTATCGGATAATGTTTTAAGATGTTCGAGAAGACCTCTCGGAATAAGCTTCGAAGGAACACGAAATGATTGCTATTTACAATAGAAATACGTACCTTCACAATTCAATAATGGCAGGACAATGTTCGCCCGCTTGGGAGAAAAAAAAAAATGTAATGCAATACCTATCCTTTTGCTATTCGCTTGTTCGACTTAGGTGACGTACAATTTCGTGTAGCGCCATCAATCGCGGTCCTGACAATAATCGGCGACCTCGACAAGTTGCCGCCAAGAACCTCAGGCTAAAGGGAAAAGTTTTATCGTACGCGTCTCGTTTCGATATCTCGCAACAAGTGCGTCTTCATTTTACAGGCGAGACCGTAAATTCAAAATATCGATTTAATTCTGTTGGCCCCCTTTTAGCGTACTAATTATAACTATAATTGCAACGCCGGAATTCTCTCAGAATTATGTCCGTTTTATTTATCGCTTGTTATTATTTACTACAACAACAAAAAACAATGTATTGTACATTTTAACACCCCTTCTCGATACATTTTTTTTTTTAAGTCACAAACCCTGCCGCATTTCGTAATTTTTTTTAACTTTTCAGATGCCACCGGTTTTGTTAATACAGGGTGCTTCAAAAAAATGTATACACACTTTGAACTTCCATAGAAAATTTATTTACCGTTCTACAAAGTTAAATTTCAGGAAAATAGAAAGCTGAAAGTCCAATGTAAATGAGACATAAATAACAAATGTTAATACTGTTCAAATTGGTGACCTGCAGCATCAATACAATTCTGAGTACGAGTCACCACAGATTCTGTACATCGTATCAAAATGTCCAATGAGATTTCTCTACACACTGCTTGAATCTCATTCCAAAGAATGTCTAGGTTACGTGGTTTACGTTTGTACACCTCATCTTTTACTGTGCCCCACAAGAAGAAATCCAGTGGTGTAATGTCTGGAGAGCGTGCTGGAAACTCGATTGGCCCCCTGCGTCCTATCCACTGGCCCGACAAATTTTGATCCAGGTAAGCTCGTACGTCCCTGTGATAGTGCGGCGGAGCACCATCTTGTTGAAAATAAAAATCATCATTACCGTATAATGCACGAATGGCAGGAAATATGGAATCAGCAAGCATTGTTAGGTAATTAATACCAGTTACAGTGCCTTCAAATCGAAAAGGTCCAATGAGTCCCCTTGAAGACAAACCGCACCACACATTTACACCAGGCAAATTTACAGCTTTTTCAATTGTAATGTGAGGATTTTCTTCACACCAGTAAACACAATTGTGCCTATTGACAGTTCCATTAAGTTTGAATTGGGCTTCATCCGACCAAATGATGCTACCCATAAATCCCGGTTCACGTATCACCATCTCCTGAATCCATTCACAAAATTGCAACCTTCGATCTGGATCGTCGTCATTTAGCTGTTGCACCAGCCTTGGAATGTAAACACGATACTTGCCTCTCTTCAGAATGCGTAGCACGCTGCTAGCACTTACATCACTTTCACGTGCCCCTTGCCTTGAAGATTTGTTAGGAGAGCGTTGAAACAGTTCCAAGACTGCCGTTGATGACTCATCACTTGTAGCTGTTCGAGGCCGACCTGAATGACCTTTATGCACATCACACACTGTTCCATGAACTTCGAATTTGTCTCGTATGCGTGTAATTGTTAATCTTGAAGGTGGTTCTGTATCATACTCCCTTCTCCACTGTCTTTGAACTTCATTTACATTCTCAAACTTCCAGTACCACTTAATAACCTGCTTACGTTCTTCAAAACTCAAACGTACGTCCCCCATGTTGATATTACAAATTCTAACTGATAATATAACATAGAGGGACGATTATGCTGGCACCTGGCGAAGAAATATAACATTAGCCTTGTAGAGCGGGAAAACTACAATAGTTCAAAGTGTGTATACATTTTTTTGAAGCACCCTGTATATCTGCAATCATATACTCGGTGGGGCAATATACAAATTTAATAATATTGTTTATTTCTTTTAATTCTTTCGCGTAGCAGTACTTTGTTGCGATATGTTTTGTCCGATCGTTTATTTTATCCAATTCGTAAATTACAATTTCGTCCAAGTCCTTTTCAAAGTCGTTTAAACAAGTCTTTAAGCCGCATAACTTCAGAAATTGCAATTAGTTCTGCTTCGGCCGAAGAAAGCGACGCACAATTTTGCTTCTCACTTCTCCAGCCAATTAAACTATTTTCATATTTAAATAAATAGCCAGCACTTGATTTTCCTATCTGTTGCGTCTCCGACCTCTCCCTCGAAACTGTTTCTTTTATCACCTGAATCTTAATTTTAAATCTATTGTTCCTTTCGAATGTTTTATAATTCTTTTAACTCGCCGGGGGTTCTTCACTTTCCCCACTTAAAACAGACACACTTACTGCAACGTCCGGTCTTGCCGCGATCGATAAATATAAAAGCGACCCAATTGCCTTTCGACGACAAACCGTATTCTTCAGTGAAACTTCTTCGTTCCTTTTATAATAACTGGAATTTTAGATGATTCTGCGTCTTTTAAGTTGAAAATTTTAATTATTTTACTAATGCAGTTTTGTCGACTTAAGCAGAAAACACCCCCTCCTTTATCCTTTGCAATTTGTCCTCCAATTTGCTTTACTAAATCTTCACTTTTGCTAGCAATCATTCTTCCCGTACTTTCGAGATGCCGATCAAGCGTAATATTCCGTACTCTTGCGGCTTGTTTTAATCCGTAAATGCTTTTACGCATCTTGCATGCAAAATGTTCTTTTCCCTTTTTTATTTCAAATCCGATCGGCTGCTTCGTGTATATTTCTTCCGTTAATTCGCCATTTAGAAAAGCCGATTTTACGTCGTAATGCGTTATCTTCTCCTGCTGTTGTAAGTAAAAGTCGCAAAGTTGCTTGTATTAGTGTTGGTGCGAAAACTTCGTCGTGGTCTTTTCCAAATTTCTGTGTAAAGCCTCGAGCTACGATTCTTGCTTTAATATTTTCTTAATTGCTCCATTTCATTTGGCGATGTGATTAATCCCTTGATCTCGTTACAGAAGAGGATGTTTAAAATTATTCTCAAAAACAATAAACAAAGCACATCGGTGCCTTTGAGCATTACAGAATGTTTCATTATCGAGTCAGTTATACACAATTACAATGACTTGAAAACTACATTTCTACAATCGAACAGTAATACAAGAAATAAAAGCGTAATGCTTCCAAGAATCGACAAGACCTTGTCGATATTGTGAAATATTTCAACGAACTGCCTCTCGAATTGAAGAATATCAACTTATCTATGAAGTTAAGAACAAAGCGATAAAGTGCATAAGGACAAAGAATATAATATTTATATAATTTCGTGTGTTATGAATATAAAAATTCTAAGATTGTTACTTTTTTTTTTTTTAATTATAAATACACATTTAAATCAATTATGGGTGATAAACGGGATGAAGTGTTCTCAATGTTAAGTTTACTTTAAAACCTATCTTAATTAGATTTAAGAATTCCAGAACTATGTACAGGTATTTGATTACCTCTATAGTCTTACGAGTTTATCTTGTATATTTTGGTATATGTAAATATAACTCTATGTATATTTCTGGTTAAATAAATAAATAAATAAATTTCTTTTCACCTTATACGCCCATTTACGTCCTGTAGCTGTTTTATTTTCCGGCAACGTGCATAAACTCCAAGTATTACGCACCACAATCGAATTAATCTCTTCTTCCATCGCTTCAATCCATTTATCTTTATCGATACTTGAAATTGCTTCATTGTAAGTTTGTGGTTCTTCTACATTTTCGATAATGTTACAATTACTTATATAATTAGTATATCTTTCTGACGGTATTTCATAATGTTCGTCATTATCTTCTGTAATTTCTGAAAAACCTTGTATATTATTTGCTTGTGGATCATTTTCACTCTGAATTTCTTGCTCGGTATTTACGTCTTCAGTCATATCCTTGCGTTGTTCTGTATCTACATCATTCGAACGTACGTCCAATATTACATCTTCGGATTTTTTCTTATTTTGAACATTTTCAGTGTTTTCTTTTCCATTTCTGAAATTGTTATGAATATTTTCTAGAAAGGTGACATCTCTAGATACGATTACTGTTGATGTTCCCTTTTCCAGTGGCCCGTAAGCTTTCGATCTTTCTTCGTAACCTGTAAAATCCAGCTTTCTTCTTGTTTGCTCTGGAATCGACGCGTATGCTTCACAACCAAAAATACGTAGGTGACTTAAATTGAGGATTTTTATTCCA
Source organism: Rhagophthalmus giganteus (assembly GCA_036326145.1). Lineage (NCBI taxonomy): Eukaryota > Metazoa > Arthropoda > Insecta > Coleoptera > Rhagophthalmidae > Rhagophthalmus > Rhagophthalmus giganteus. The sequence continues at coordinate 50,842 of JARFJA010000012.1, read as the reverse complement.
CCACAAATTATACGGAATGCTTTTGTCGATAAACGATTTTGTAAATAATTTGCAGTATTTATTGCTTCTCTCCAACATTTATTTTCCAAGTTTGCATCTAAAAGCGTACATCTTGTCGTCCCCGTTAAACAACGATTTTTCCTTTCCGCAACTCCATTTTGTCGAGGACGGCGCGGTGCCGAATGTTGAAATTTTATTCCTTCTTTTCTGAAAAACTCTTCAATTTCATTATTTATACATTCTCCGCCTCTGTCGGATCTAAATACTTTTGTTGTGCCCGCAGTTGGAGAAGTAGAAGCGGCTATCGAATCGCCGAAGAACGACGAGGCGCCGGGAGCGGATCGGGTCACTGCAGAAGCAATTAAAGCAGGGGGAAGACGTCCCACTTCACCGCCTCCACTCATCAATCCTAATCATTGTGGCGTGCGGAACAAGCGCCACATGCTCGGAAGAAAGCAATCGTTGTGCCGATTCACGAGAAAGGCGACAGTCGGGAGTGCAAAAATTACCGCGGCATCGGCCTCGTTTCCATTGCTGGCAAGGTATTCGTGAAGATTATCCAGACGAGGCTGCAAAAACATCGAGAACAGAACAAGCAGGTTTTAGACCTGGGCGAGGACGCCGTGACCGAATATTCTCCATAAGAATACAATGTGGGCAACGAACCATAATAATATTTATTGATTTCAAGTCTGCCCTTGACCGTGTTCGCTGGCCTGCCCCGTTGAAAAAAGCATATAACGATTCGACAAGTCCGATACGGATTCAGAATGAACAATCCGAGGAGTTTGCAATTCGCACCGGAGCCCGTCAAGGCCTCTCCGCTGCTTTTCAACATCGTAGTGGATGCCGTCGCGAGGAAAGCACTCAAAGACAAAGTGGGAGTGCAATATGCCGAAAACCACTTTGTGACTGATCTCATGTTGGCAGATGATGTATTAGTTGTATTTATATGGGACTCTGGTATGTATTTATTAAGGTTTTATGTGCTAACATAATTCTGCCAAAACGTCTATTTTATTATTATATATTGTTGTCCAGGCCACCTATGACATCCCCCTTTTTTTATTATACAATTAAATTATTATCTTCACATACTCAACTATTAATTAACACCTATACATTTAGTCTCTGAGGAGGGACTATTTTGCGGCCACTCCTCGTACGCATAACATTATCTTCCTCCCCTGTAGTCTCTCCATTTATCTCTTCCATTAAATCTAAATAGTGTCTTACTTGAACTTCTTCATCTTCGCCCCCTTTCTTCTTCTTCTACCAATTTAGGACTTAACTCCGTCGATGAAGGCATAATATTTTTATGCGGCTTCAGAAACCTTCTATTTCTAAAGACTACGGAATTGTTATCTAATTTTATTTTATAAGTTCTATCTCTAATTTTTCCAATAACTATTCCTTTCGACCAACTCGAGTACGGTTTTAATTGTACAAATACGTTAGTACCTTCTATTATTGACTTTAGAATTTTTACACCTTTACTGTTGTAGTATTTTTCATTTTTATTTTTCTGGTGTTTTAAAAAATTGTCGAATTTTCTATTGTCTATAACGGAAGGTTTATAAATTTCATTCTTATAAGGTAAAATTGACCTTAGCCTTCTAGACATTAAGATTTCTGCGGGCGAATAAGTACCGTCGACGGGCACGTTTCTGTACATTAGTAAAGCTAACCGAGCGTCTTTGTTATCACCTAAAACTTTTTTTAATGTGCATTTCGTTGTTTGTATGCTGCGTTCCGCCACACCATTTGATTGTGCATAAGTTGGTGAATTTATTACATGGTTAAACTCCCATGCCTGCGAAAACGACTTAAACTCGTGGGACGCAAATTGTGGTCCCCCATCTGAAACTACCGTTAATGGTATGCCGTGACGTGCAAACATCGTTTTCAAACTTTCTATAATTTTATTGCTTGTCGTGCTCTCTGTCAATTTTTCAATCTCCACGTATTTTGAATAATAATCTATTACTAAAACGTATTTTTCCCCTTTTAGTTCGAAAATGTCTACCCCCCACTTTATTCCATGGAATTTTTGGAATCTCGTGACTTACTAGTGGTTCTGAACTCTGGGATCTAGAGTATGTAAGGCAAAATTGACAATTATAAATTCTTTGTCTAATTTCATTATACATGGTTGGCCAAAATACTGAGTCCCGAGCTAATTGTAAGCATTTTGTGACCCCCCGTGTGATTGTAATGAACTCTTTCTATCATTTCCTTTTGTAAGCTTTTTGGTACTACCAAAGCATTACCTTTGAAAATTAAGTCACTCATTACCGTTAGCTCGCTCTTGTATTTACAATACTTTTTTATTTTCTCGTCTAAATTCTTTTTATTCTTTGGCCGTCCCTCTAGAATTACCTTCTTTAGTAACTTTAATTCAGTGTCGGATGCAGTTTTCTCTTTAAACTCGTTAAATTTATTTTTTGTAATGTTAATTTCTGAAATTATAAGACAAACCTGCGAGTCAACTTCTTCATCAAAGTCATCATTTGGCTGTACTTTATCGATGTATCCTTTAGAAAGAGCATCTGCAATTATGAGTTTCTTCCCAGGTTTGTATCTTACTTCGATATCATATTTTTGAATTTGTAATAGCATTCTCTGTAAGCGTGCAGGACATGCATTTAAAGGTTTTTTAAATATACTAACCAAGGGTAGGTGATCAGTTTTCTACTATCACTTTCTTAGAGTAAATAAACCCATTGAACCTCTGCAATCCAAAGGAGATTGCCAGTAGTTCTTTCTCAATTTGTGCATATCTACACTGAACCTCCGTCATTGCCTTTGAAGCATATACGCGCACGGTAACCCTTTTTGTAGTAAAGCTGCCCCCAACCCTGTACTCGACGCGTCCACCGATACTACCGTTTCAGCGTTGACATCGTAATACCGTAGTACCGGACAACTTGTCAAAACTTTCTTTAAATTATCGAAAGCTTCATCATGTTCCGGCGTCCACCTAAACTCCGTATCTTTTTTTAATAACGATCGCAGTGGACGGGTACAATCAGAAATTTTTTAATAAATTTACTTACATACGTTAGCATTCCTAACACTCTCTGTACTTCTTGTTTGTCTTTTGGTTTAGGCATTTCTGTTATAGCTTTAATTTTTGAACTGCTCGGACTAATACCGTCCTCTGAAATTATATGTCCCATGTAATTTATTTGATTTCTACCAAAATGACATTTACTTAAATTGAATCGTACATTATTGACACTCGCATTTTTGAGCCTTGCATCATGTTCAGCTTTGTTTCTACCCCAAACTAATAAATCATCAATATAGGTATCTGTGCCATCAGTTTTGAAAATTTCTTTATACCTAACTTGAAAAACCTCGGGCGCCGACTTTATGCCGTACGGTAGTCTTAAGAATTTATACCTCCCAAACGGAGTTCCCGCCGTGCACAAGTCTGAGCTTTCTTTATCTAGCGGTATTTGGTAGAACCCTTGCGAAGCATCTAAAGTAGCGTTACCTAATTTACTTGTAATTTGCTCAAGTGTTGGAATTATGCAATGTTCCCTTTTTATGACCTTATTTAAATCAATTGGATCTAGACATATTCGTAGTTTATTATTTGGTTTCCTCGATATTACTAGTGGATTAACCCATTCGGAACTACCCTTTACCTTTTCAATTATTTGTAATTCCTCCAGACTCTCTTTTAAATTATTTAACAACGGAATCGCCACCTTTCTGATAGGGTGTATTACTGGTTTTGCATTTTTGTCTATATTTATATGATGTTCTCTCTTTTATGCGTCCTACTCCAACAAAAACATCTTTATATTCTTTTATCAAATGAGCATATTCATTTATTTTGCAATTTAAAGAATCTACTTTAATTATTAAGTTTAAATTAATACTCGACTCGAGCCCTAAAATAGCCCGAGTATTTGAATCGACAACAAAAAATTCTAATTCGTGATTTTTTGACTGTCCGACTACTGTTAAAGTTACTTTACCGATTATTCTTAAGTTGCTACCTGTATATGACTTCAACCTAGTTTTCGTAGTTTTGATTTTTGCTTCTTGATAGCCTAGAGATTGAAAAATTTTCACGGGCAGTACATTAGCCGTGGAACCGGTGTCAATTTTGAAATTTATCTTTTTGTTATTAATTTCCAATTCCGTTTTCCACCCGTGCCTGTCGATGGTTCCTTTCACCTCACCGATTGAACCTATAAACGTAAACTTGTTACTTTCGCTATTGTCACTAATTAAATTGATCTGATCTCCATTTTCTTCGGCTGAAAGCTCCTGTATTTTCTTATTTTTCTGTCTACACACTACTGCAAAATGATTTGGTACTTTGCAGTAGTTGCAACTCTTCCCATATGCTGGGCATTTATTAATCGGACGCGATTTATTACCACACTTTCTGCAGTTTATCACTACAGCTTTACTTTTCTATCCCCATTGGGAACCTTTCTGACTGTACGAACTTGTATTTTTTTTTACACCATCCACTGTTGTAGTAAAGCTGTTGCAGCTTACACTCGACTGAACTATCACCTCACTCCTGGACTTTGACGATGTAATCGCATGACAGAGATCTACCGCCTTATCTAACGTAAGGATTATCTTCCCGAAGAGGTCTCTCCCTTATTGTGTTGCTATTTATGCCGCACGCAATCATTGTAACTATTAGACTATCTGTTAATGTATCCAGTTTGCATCTTGCCGCTTTCTTCTTTAACTCTGCAACGAAGCTTTCTACCGTTTGACCTGTCTCCTGTCTGTAGCCAAAAAACTTGTAGCGTTCATAAATTAAATTCTCTTTGCCGCGAAAGTGTCGATCGAATTTCCCTAGAAGTATTTGCAAAATTTTTTCTTCGTCTTTTTGGAATTTAAAAGTCGAGAAAATCTCAAAACCTTCATCCCCCCACGTAATGAAGTAACTGTGCACGTGGCGTCTTTTCGTCCTTTTTTATTACCTCCGAGGCGACTAAGTAATTTTCAAAACGGGCTCTCCACAATTTCCAATTTTCTGCCGTATTCCCTTTCAAAGATAACGCCGTAATACCTCTACTATCTCCCATTTTCACACTTTTTTTTTTTTTTTGAAATTTTAATTTAAGAACACCGTTAAATAGGTTACTATTCACTTACGACTGCGCCATGTATTAGTTGTATTTATATGGGACTCTGGTATGTATTTATTAAGGTTTTATGTGCTAACGTAATTCTGCCAAAACCGTCTATCTTATTATTATATCGTTGTCCCGGCAACCGCTGGCCACCTATGACAGATGACAGTGCTATTTTTGTGGATAACGATGCCGAGGCCACCATATATTGGCCATATGAGGCCTCTACAATATTGCCGAGACTGCCCATTCTTTTGGTTTGAAAATCAATGTGGATAAGACAGAGGTACCGGCATCGGACGGGTCGCAGGCAACTGTTTACCTCGAAGGTGCTCAGACTGACAAGCGCAGGAATATAAATACCTCGGATCGTTGGTGCGGGAAAAGAAAGCGGCATCGACAACAGAGATCCACAGCAGAATCGGGCAGGCGGCTTCTTTAAAACGGTGCCCGCGGAAAAAGAACGGCATATCCACCAGAACGAGAATACGCCCCTACCGAACGCCAATCCTGCCGATACTCCTCTACGCGGCAGAGACGTGGACTGCACTCGAACTGGACATAAACAGACTCGAAGCGTTCCAAATGCGACGCCTGAGGCAAACTCCGAGAATCTCAATTTGCAATCGCATCACCAACGAAGCCATCTATCGAAGAGCTAATCCAACAACGCAGACTTCGTGGGTTCGGCCATGTCCGCAGAATGGGCGCAACTCGCATACCGCACGGCCTCCTCCGGAGGCGGAGACCCGCAACGCGGAGAGTGCAGCGAACTGCGCCCAAGAAAACTTGGATCGAACCAACGACTGGACCTCATTATGGCCAAAACTAGGCCATAACCGAGCAAATTCGGAATCCGGCGGCACCCACGGCGGCGTACTGGTCGCGCGGCCAGCACACCCCGCCAGCTAGGGGATCAAAGGAGAAGAGGAAACTTTGGGCTTTTCACAAATTCGATTTTCAACTTCTCGTACATAATTTTTAATTTCACTCGCAACTTCATCCTTATTTTTCAATGAACGTATAACGGACTAAAATCGCCAATAAATGTTTGAATGTACCCATTTATTTCCTGGTGTGACCGTTTGCATCGGTCCACACAAATCGGTGCGCGTGTTAGATCGCAAATATTGCTCGATTTACTCGTCGAATCTTTCGGAGAAGGCGACCTTTTCGTTTTACCTCGTACACAACTACGACACACCAGTTTATCTTTACGACTGTCCACATTCGAATATTTAAATTTCCCATCTGCGATAAACTTCTTCACCACTTCTGGATCTCGACGTCCAAATCGTCGACGCCATCCATGTCCCATGTCCCAAACGAAATAAGTCTTTTCGACCATTTTCGGTTTATAGAGATTTGCTTCTCGAACAGCTACTGCTATAACAGAATTGTTTTTAGAAACGTCGTTATTAAAATTAACAGAATATCCAATTTTAACTAATTTTCGTTAAGACAGCAAATTACTTTCTAATTCCAGAATATACAATTGCCTCTATAACGAGAATCTTTATTACTTTTGTCATTTACTAAGCATTCTAAAAAACCTTCGCCTGTCCCTTTAGCTTTTAGCATTTTTCCATTTGCTAATTGTACTTTGCTATTGGTAACGGTAGAAATTTTTAAACAGAACGACTTATGATTTGACATACGACAGGTACATCCAGAATCAATATACCACGAATTATTTTCACTTGAATATTCTATTTGCTCATCAAGTTTGATCACCTTCTTCTTCTTCTTCTTCGTCACCTTTTTTTGTCGTCTCTAACATTATTTACCTTCCGATTTCTTTTCTTTACAGATGCCTCGTAGAAATAACAATCTCTTTTTAGGTGCCCGTTTTTCTTGCGACGAAAACATGTTAATATTGACATTTTGCTTTCCTTTTCTCACATCGTGAGTTTTTAATGCCAATTCTTCATAACTTTCATCTACACATGTACTGTAATTGTCTTCTCTCCTTTTATACTCTTGGAGTAATTTTTCTTTTACTACATCTAAGGTGATGTCTGCTTCGGGTCTAGATTTTGAAGCGGTAACCAAAGAATTATAACCGTCAGGAAAACTACACAACAAAAATGCCACTATTTAAATGCTCTGCAATATGTTCTCCTAATGAAGTTAGTCGATAAACCATTTCCATCATTTTAATCGCATGTTCTTCCATATTTAATACAACTATTAACACGAAAAATGGAAAAAAATTGAAAATCACATCAATTTATAGATGCCATAATTTAACTAAAGAAGAATTTGTTAAAGATCTAGTTACTTTTCTAAAAGACAATAAGAATAGTAAAAATCACTTTTTAATTGGTGATTTTAATATGAATTTAATGGACAATGATCAAATCATCATGGAATATAAAAATCATCTCTATGAGTTGGGCTATATATCTGCTTTCAAAGGTGTTACGAGACCCAATCCTCAAAATTCAGAATTGGGTACGTGTATTGACAATATGTTTCTAAAGACTGAACTTGATAACATTAATTCTTATAAGTTTATACCTAGAATATCGGATCACTATCCTTTAATGATCTCTTTAGCAATGTCTAAGAAAGTCAAAAACTCTAAGAAGTATCGTAGTTTCATTGATTATAATAAATTAAGCTCTGAAGCCAATAAACTAAGATGGAATGACATTCTTGGAAATGACGATCCAGTCATTGCTCTAGATCTACTGATCAGCAATATAAAAACAACTATAAATAAAGCAACTGTAACTAAAAAAGTCAAGAAGAACGCACCTAGAAGCAAATGGATTACACAAGGAATTATCGATTCTTGTGTACATAAAGAAAGACTGTATAGAAAATGGATAAATAACAAAAAAAAAATGAAGTTCTCAAACTTCAATACAAAAATTATGAAAAACGGTTGAACAAAGTGATAACAGCTGCCAAAAACAATTTTGATAAAAAAAGAATTTGAGAAAGTTAGTAACAACAACAAGAAAATGTGGGACTTTGTCAAAAGGAAAATTAATGGAACTAATAGTGTCAAAAACAAAAACAATAATATAGACTATCCGACAATAAATGACTCAAATATACATGATAAAGTGTGCATAGCTAAAACTTTCAATGAATTTTTCAGCAGCATTGGGACTAAATTGGCGATGAAAATAAATAAACCTCAAAGTAATTATAAATTACCAAATGGAATAAAACCTACAATTTTCTTAGACCCTACCGGCTGTAGTGAAATATATCATTTCTTCTCGAATATGAAAGATAAGGCTGGAGGAATTGATGGTATAAATACTAAAATCCTAAAATATTTAAGTCACCATATATTAACTCCTTTGGAACATATTTTCAACCTATGTATAGAAAAGGCCTTATGGCCTATGCAACTAAAAACAGCAGAAGTTGTGCCAATTTTTAAATCGGGAGATAAACATTTAACCACCAACTATAGACCAATATCGTTAATATCGAGCATTGCTAAACTACCTTGAAAAAATAAATCATTCTCGTTTGTTGAGTTTTCTAAATAAAAATAAAGTTCTCTTGGAAAATCAATTCGGCTTCCAAAGAAAAAAGGGTACAAAGAATGCAATAGCCTATATTACTAGTACAATTTATAACAATTTAAATGATGGAATACCGACCATAGCTACTTTCTTGGATTTGGCCAAAGCTTTTGACACTGTCAATCACAAAATCTTATTATCAAAATTAGAAAAATATGGAGTGCGCGGTACTGCTCTGAACCTACTAAAAGACCACCTTAAGGACAGAACTCAATCAGTCAAACTTACAGACCACAGGAGCCATATACTCCCTGTGGAAACAGGAGTGCCACAAGGAACAATTTTAGGTCCGCTACTTTTTCTGCTTTACATTAATGACTTATTAACTGTTATACCTGGAGAAAATATCATCTCATATGCTGATGATACAGTAATATTAAGCATGGAAAAGACGTGGGACCAAACTCAAGTTAAAATGAACAACCATTTACGAGAAGTCAGTGATTGGTTGGCAGCTAATGAATTGTCCTTAAATGTGAAGAAGACCGTTTTTGTTGCGTTTGGAATATATAGTGATAGTGTGCCAGATAACCTAAGAATCGTTATAGATAATAAGAAATCGAAAGAGTTTATTTTACAAAATATCTAGGGATATTTATAGACAGCAATATGAGATGGGATAAACATGTAGCTTATATAGTTGATAAAACTAGATAACTACTTTTCGTATTTGGTAAATTGAGAAGTATCTTGCAGACTAAAAATTTGATTACATTGTATTATGCATTTTTCGATAGCCTGGCTAATTACGGAATAATTGCTTGGGGTGGGGCGTGTGATTCTGTACTTTATAAACTGGAATCTATACAAAGTAGAATTATTAAAAAAATAAAAAAGAATGTAATTTTCAACCCTTGAAAATTAAAGATTCGTTTAACATCGAGTCGGTTATGTATCATTTCAATAATTCGAGGAAGGATTTTATTGATTCAAAAAGTATTACCAGACATAAAAGTATTGGAATACCTAGAATCGATAAGTTTGTTAATTTCAAAAATAACGAAATTATAGCAATAAAAATGTTTAATGAATTACCGAATGAAATAAAGATACTTAATCTTAGCAGCAAAAATACAAGGACAAAAATTATTAATTGGTACAAGGAAAGAGAAAAAAACTGAAGTTATTTGTTTTTGTATTTGTTTTAAATCTTTGTGTGGCCGACATTTTATCTTGTTATGTTATGAATTATGAGAAATTTTATCTAAACGTATATGGCATAGACTCTGCCAAATTTTTTGTTTTTTTTTTTAGCTCGTAAGTTAGTTTTTAGTAACCAGACCTAAGGCACAGGTAAATTTAATTACCTCTTTTAGGATGTAAGCATTTTTTCAGTTATACATTGTATATCTTGATGTGACCTACATGTATTTTGTACTCTGGCTTATCAATAAATAAATAAATAAATAAATTTTCGCCTTCGGACGATCTGGCACGACATATTTTCTTTAAAAGAAAAACTTTAGTCGTTAAAGTTGATATCTTTTTAAAGAATCCCACGCTTGTTTTGCAGTTTCTGCATTTCTTATATGAACGATTTGATTGTCTTCTATTTTAGAAGACCAATTGTAGATTTTGCCTTATTATCCTGTTTTCTCCAAGTTTCGGTTATTTCGGTAGGTTTTTCTTCCAAAACGATTTCCAATAAGTCTTCCTTTATTAACAATAATTCCATTTTATACTTCCCAGATATTATAATTTTGAAAAATTGAATTTATTAATATCTGTCATTTTTATTTGTCAATATATTTTACTACTATTTATATTACAAAATCTTCTTAAGACTCTTTTTAATTCTGGACTGGGCCAATAACCCCTTTAGCCCTTTTAGCGTATTAATTATAACTATAATTATAACACTGGTCTCAGAATTATGTCTGTTTTATTTATCGCTCGTTATTATCACTGCCACAACAATAAACAATGTATTGTGTATTTTAACAAATTCTCTCGAAAAGAGACAACCGACACGACGTCGCAATAATCTCGTTCAAGTTCCCAATTATTCAGTTCTGCGAAATCGAGTTTAACATACTTACTTTTAAATACTTTTTCTAAGGGGAGGAGCTACCATTAATAATGTTAATGATTAGTTGTCTCAACGATCGCTTAACGATTCGAGGACGTCCGGCCTTCACAACACGAGGAAGATGTTTCGAACGCTTATGCGCGTCGGACGCGTAACGCCTCCCCCAGCGTTACTTATGGTTTCGGTTGCCGGCGACTAGCGCGCGCGCCCCCCCGACCTTATCTTAAACTTACGCCCGTTTTCAAAATGCTCTCCGTTCGAATGTTCGAACGATCTTAATTTAAACGGCGGTCGACCTCGCAACTAACCAGAACTGACATTTCGAGACGGTCGATTTGCTGCGTTTACAATTTTTAGGAAAGAAAACTCCTGCCGGCTTATTATAGGAAATCCATCGACGGTACCTGACGTCGACACGTCATGTGCTCGATCGAGGGGCACGTCCGCATATCGTCTCAACGACGCACAAGCTGGTTTTACTGACCCGAGCGACTTACTGACCCACAATTACGAATCGAACAAAAACGGGTACTTACATTGCAACAAGATACCTTGCATGCGACCCTTCAAGATCTCCCTGGCCTTCTGCAGTTCGTCCTCGTACTGCGTCTTTTCGCCCAGCAGCCTGCGGACGTGCGAGTTCGTCGACTGGATCATCGAATAGAAGGTGTTGGAGTTGCGCTTGTTGCAGTCGCCCCTCTCCAGCCAGGTCAGCAGGATCTAAACGAATGCGCTGCATTAATCGAACGCCGTAAAATACGAAACGTACCTGCACCGCCTTCGAGAAGGTCTCGTCCAGCTTGAGCTTTTCCGACACGGACGAGGCCTCGTGATCTGTGTAATGGACGACCAGCGGGGGCGACGGGGGCCTGAGGCGCTCCTCTTCCATCCGCTCGCGGTGCCGTTGTTCGCGCTGCAGCTGCCTCTGTCGGCACTCCCACTCGTACTGATCGTCGCGTGCCTAAACGACAATACAGTTAATAAACTAATTGCATGTACATTAACATGAAATATAACAAAGGCTATGATGTCGCACACGTGGCAGATGACGTTGAAAAATGTGAAGTGTTAAAGAGTAAAATTAAAAAGTGCATTGATGTGACTGACTACCCAATTCAACCGGTAATTCAGAAACATATCGGTAAGCCGGGTAACCAAAGAAAGCAAGGAAAAATTGGATCGGGTGGACTCGCATCATCGACACCAACACAAAGAGGATCGCAGTTCAGTTTAACATCTTTAACACCTAATAATGGCTAACGATATTTCAGATAGTTCTGTACAACCAGAAGTGTCTTTCGGTGGGGTCCAGGCACCCGTCGATAATCCCAGTGGTGATAATAAATTAATATTATATGTGAATGTTAAAAGCTTAAACGTTAACTTTGAAAAATTTGAAATATTAGTTGATAGTCTGAGTATCAAACCTTATGTGATAGTATGTTATGTGACTTGGAATATAGAAAACTATCAATTTTATCGACTAAATGGTGATAAATTATATTATAATGAAATTTTGGAATCTCCTAATTCTATTAAGTCCACTGTATGTCCGGGAGAGTGCAAGGTAATTAACGATAAGGATATGGAGCAGTCTATGAGTTTTGAAACTGTAGCAAAAAATGAAATTGAATATTGTAACTTGCAGAAATTTAATCATGAATTTGAATGTTGTGGTATGTCAGTATTGTTAACATAAGAAGTACGAGTGCTAATTTCGAGAAGCTAGAAGTCTTTATTGATAATTTTAAAATTAAGCCGCACGTAATTGTTTGTACTGAAACTTGGAATATCGAATACGTTGGGTACTTTCAGCTTCCGGGCTACAAAATTTACTATAATGAAAGTAGAATAAACAAAGCTGATGGAGTTGTCATGTACATAATAAATAATATGTCCGAGACGACTGAAACGGTAACCATCGATAGATTAAAAATATTATGCACTAATGTCAATCTTCATAATAGTAATAACATTAAAATATCAGCTATATATCGAACTCGTGACATGTCCAAAACTGAATTTATTCATATTATAAAAAAATACTTAGCAAAGAATGAAAAAATAAAAAATCACTGCATAGTTGGTGATTTTAATATAAATATACTAAACTATATGAGCGATGTAATCTTTGATAGCATCATCAGTCAAGAATTCCTAAATAACCTCTTGGAGAACCAATATAAACCATGTTTTTTTGGAATAACTAGACCGTCTAATGATGGTAGGGGGGGATCTTGTGTAGATAATATTTTTGTAAAAACCAATACTACGGACATTAAATCATGTAAGTTTGTAAATCCTTTAAATGATCACTACCCGCTACTTGTTGCGTTAGAAAACATCCAGATAGTCGAAAATATTAAGATGGGAACAAACCCAATTGACTATGAGAAATTACATTACTTGGCTGGAAAAATGGATTGGAATTCAATACTATCCTTACAAGATCCAAGTATTGCCATTGGAAAACTTACCGAATATATTCATAATTGCATGCACTGTGCAAAGTTTAAGCAAAAACTACAAAAAAAAGGATAAAAAACTAATTCCTAGGAAAAATGGATAACGAGTGCAATTCTAATATCTTGTAGAACCAAAGAAACGTTATATACATTATGGAAAAAGAATCCTCTTTGTAATACTTTGGAATTGGAGTATAAAAAATATACCAAAGTACTTGATAAAGTAGTAAAAAACGCCAAGGCTAATTATGAAAGAAAATTAATAGAGGTAAATAGTAGTAATCCTAAGAATCTGTGGAAAATCATAAATACTAAATTGGGTAAACAAGTCAAATTTGATCATATTTATGTGGATAACTTGAGAATAGACAGTAAAACTGAAATTGCTAATTCTATGAATTCATATTTTTGTGAGATAGGCGCGAACCTTAGCAACAAAATTACCGAGCCCAAGGATCACACGATCACTCTACCTAAAAGAAATGAAAGCACAATGTTCATTAATCCGACAGATTCACAGGAAATATTTAGAATCATAAGCAAAACGAAAGACAAATCAGGCGGCGTAGATAAAACAAATGCCAAAGTATTAAAAACAATAGCTTATTATATAGTTTTGCCGCTTGAACATATTTTCAATGTCCGTATTGAAAAATCAACGTGGCCTGAATCTCTAAAAAAATGCTGAAGTCGTTCCAATATTTAAGACAGGCGACAAAACTTGTGTTTCAAACTATAGACCCGTCTCGCTTATATCAAATATTGCAAAGATTTTTGAAAGAATTATCTACGATAGATTAGAGGTTTTCTTAGCGAAACACAGAATCATATCCGAAAACCGGTACGGTTTCGTGAAAAATAAAGGAACTAGAGATGCTCTAAACAAACTTGCCGATAGAATTTATGCTAATCTAGACGGAAGCAGACCTATTATGGTAGTTCTCCTCGATCTTGCTAAAGCTTTCGATACGGTGAATCACAAAATACTATTGGACAAATTAGAAAGATATGGAATTAGAGGTGATAGTCTCAAATTATTAACTAGCTATCTATCTGACAGAAGACAAAAAACTAGAATTCAAGAAAGCGTGAGCGAATATAAAAGAATTGTCACGGGTGTTCCACAGGGAACGGTACTAGGCCCATTGTTATTTATACTGTATGTTAATGATTTATTGGTAAATATGCCTGCACAATCTATTATGTCATATGCGGATGACACTGTTGTCATTTCAGATGACGATACTTGGTCATTTGCAGAATGCAAAATGAATGATTATCTAAATTTTGTCGCCAACTGGTTAATCATAAACAAGTTGTCTCTTAATATAAGTAAAACAGTATACATGACCTTTGGAAATCAAAAAAGTAGTGTACCTGAAGATATGAATGTTCAGATTCAAAATGAGCAAATAAAAAGAGTAGAAAGCTGCAAGTACCTGGGAATTATTTTTGATTATAATATGAGATGGGATAAACACATCGAGTACATTACGCGGAGAACTAAATACCTAATATACGTTTTTGCCAAAATAAGGAAGATTATGGATACTAAAACACTCATGACAATGTACTATGCATTTTTCCAGAGCATAATAAACTATGGAATTATAGTATGGGGTGGTGCTGGTAAGAATCTAATTGGTAACTTACAAAGAATACAATCTAGACTTTTGAAAATTGTAAACATAGATTTTTCAATAGGGAATAACTTCCCTTTAAACATTACAAAACTTTTTATGTTGGATTCGGTTGCCTACCACTATAAAACATTGAAAGATAAGTATTTAAGTAATGAGCGTAACACAAGACATAGAAGTATCCAGTTACCTAAATTAACTAAAACAATAAGTAATAAAAGAAGTTTCATAGTTGCCATAAGAATGTATAATAGATTGCCGAACGATCTAAAAATCATGACTGCTAAAAATACGTCAATAAAATATAAGTTGAAATTGTTTCTCAGGTCTCGATAATGTTTATGAAATAATAAGACTAAATAAGTGAAGATGCGCAATAATAATAAAAAAAAAAAAAAGTAAAATAGTACTGTATCAACAACTAGTATTAAGGTAGTTTAAGTTTATTTTAATATATTACCTCCTATGTACAGATGACTATGTTATCTCTATAGGACTTACATTGTATACTGGCTATACTGTGTAATTTAAATGGTAAATAAATAAATAAATAAATAAACTCTATTGCACAGACCTTATAAGCACGAAAACAATCAACGCAGACTACGATCGAAATTATGTACAAAATAATGCGATTGAGCAATATGCTGCCATCTGTTGAACTTCGGAATTATGTTGCGTTTTCAAATAAATTATATATTTTTTATTTTCATCGCTGATTATGCTTTTAATATATGTATATGTAAACGATTTTGTTGCGACGATCGGAAGTATTCGATTGAAGTTATTATCGTCCAATTTTTAAATGGGAAATAAAACAGGTGTTTTTACGGAGGACGCTCGTAAAGTTTTCGTCCACCATCAAAAACATTTGTCGGATAAGCACTTTCCGATCGATCGAACCAAAAAAATTGGCTCTGAAGGCGCAGTTTCCGAAAAGAACGAAATTGTGGTTCGGCGAACTTAAACGTTTAAACGATAAATGACGCTGTCGAGCGAAAGTCCCAAAATTCGAATATTTTTTTTTTCTATACCGCGTCGAATTTAATGATATACGTGAAACCGTCGTCTGCGCTGATTGTTGTTAGAGTTGCTTATAAGGTCTGTGCATAAGCATAAAACAGCTGACCTGACAACTTGAATGGAAATAACAGATGTCGCTCGCGTCGAATATTAATGGCAACTGCAATGATTATTTGCAACTAGGATTTTCATTTAAAGTGTGAAATTCGCATGAAATGATATGCAGCTAAAACATTGTCGTGTGCCCAATTGCGCACAAATAAATAGAAACAAAATTAAAATGCACCGATCTCCTTCTGATATTACGTGTAAAAAATTGCGGCGTAAAACAATATTTAATGTAACAGGAAAATGATTGCGATTTCAATAATTCATTCTCACTTAACTCGTTATTACTGCTTAATTATACATTTACAGGACACAATATTGAACCCAATTTGTGTGTTTGCGAAAAACATTTCGAAAAGAGTTGTTACTATTCCAAAAAATTCTTTAAGTTCCCATTTTTCTTGTTACAATCATAAAAATTTAATCGCACACATTATTTTCCAGTTACTGTAACACGCAAAATGATAAAGTAATTAATCAAAATGTATATTCAAAACCACAAACTAGAAAAATTTTAAAATTATAGTCTTTATAGATCAGTATCTACCATTTTATTAAATATTTTCGTAATAATTTCTTACGAAAAATACATTAATTGCAGTTTTAATAGATGTAAAACGAAAACGCAATTTTATTTTTCAATTTAAAAAAGTAACCCCAAATAGTCAAGTTCTAAACCGTACATAATAGATTTCATTAATATCTGACGCAAGCGCCTTTAATTGTGAATTAAAAACGCCAAAGCTAATTATGAAAGAAAATTAATAGAGGTAAATAGTTGTAATCCTAAGAATCTGTGGAAAATCATAAATACTAAATTTGGTAAACAAGTCAAAATGGAAAATAAAATTGATCATATTTATGTGGATAACTTGAGAATAGACAGTAAAACTGAAATTGCTAATTCTATGAATTCATATTTTTGTGAGATAGGCGCGAACCTTAGCAACAAAATTACCGAGCCTAAGGATCCACACGATCACTCTACCTAAAAGATTCACAGGAAATATTTAGAATCATAAGCAAAACGAAAGACAAATCAGGCGGTGTAGATAAAACAAATGCCAAAGTATTAAAAACAATAGCTTATTATATAGTTTTGCCGCTTGAACATATTTTCAATGTCCGTATTGAAAAATCAACGTGGCCTGAATCTCTAAAAAAATGCTGAAGTCGTTCCAATATTTAAGACAGGTGACAAAACTTGTGTTTCAAACTATAGACCCATCTCGCTTATATCAAATATTGCAAAGATTTTTGAAAGAATTATCTACGATAGATTAGAGGTTTTCTTAGCGAAACACAGAATCATATCCGAAAACCGGTACGGTTTCGTGAAAAATAAAGGAACTAGAGATGCTCTAAACAAACTTGCCGATAGAATTTATGCTAATCTAGACGGAAGCGGACCTATTATGGTAGTTTTCCTCGATCTTGCCAAAGCTTCTGATACGGTGAATCACAAAATACTATTGGACAAATTAGAAAGATATGGAATTAGAGGTGATAGTCTCAAATTATTAACTAGCTATCTATCTGACAGAAGACAAAAAACTAGAATTCAAGAAAGCGTGAGCGAATATAAAAGAATTGTCACGGGTGTTCCACAGGGAACGGTACTAGGCCCATTGTTATTTATACTGTATGTTAATGATTTATTGGTAAATATGCCTGCACAATCTATTATGTCATATGCGGATGACACTGTTGTCATTTCAGATGACGATACTTGGTCATTTGCAGAATGCAAAATGAATGATTATCTAAATTTTGTCGCCAACTGGTTAATCATAAACAAGTTGTCTCTTAATATAAGTAAAACAGTATACATGACCTTTGGAAATCAAAAAAGTAGTGTACCTGAAGATATGAATGTTCAGATTCAAAATGAGCAAATAAAAAGAGAAAGCTGCAAGTACCTGGGAATTATTTTTGATTATAATATGAGATGGGATAAACACATCGAGTACATTCGCGGAGAACTAAATACCTAATATACGTTTTGCCAAAATAAGGAAGATTATGGATACTAAAACACTCATGACAATGTACTATGCATTTTTCCAGAGCATAATAAACTATGGAATTATAGTATGGGGTGGTGCTGGTAAGAATCTAATTGGTAACTTACAAAGAATACAATCTAGACTTTTGAAAATTGTAAACAAAGATTTTCAATAGGGAATAACTTCCCTTTAAACATTACAAAACTTTTTATGTTGGATTCGGTTGCCTACCACTATAAAACATTGAAAGATAAGTATTTAAGTAATGAGCGTAACACAAGACATAGAAGTATCCAGTTACCTAAATTAACTAAAACAATAAGTAATAAAAGAAGTTTCATAGTTGCCATAAGAATGTATAATAGATTGCCGAATGATCTAAAAATCATGACTGCTAAAAATACGACAATAAAATATAAGTTGAAATTGTTTCTCAGGTCTCGATAATGTTTATGAAATAATAAGACTAAATAAGTGAAGATGCGCAATAATAATAAAAAAAAAAAAAGTAAAATAGTACTGTATCAACAACTAGTATTAAGGTAGTTTAAGTTTATTTTAATATATTACCTCCTATGTACAGATGACTATGTTATCTCTATAGGACTTACATTGTATACTGGCTATACTGTGTAATTTAAATGGTAAATAAATAAATAAATAAATAAACTCTATTGCACAGACCTTATAAGCACGAAAACAATCAACGCAGACTACGATCGAAATTATGTACAAAATAATGCGATTGAGCAATATGCTGCCATCTGTTGAACTTCGGAATTATGTTGCGTTTTCAAATAAATTATATATTTTTTATTTTCATCGCTGATTATGCTTTTAATATATGTATATGTAAACGATTTTGTTGCGACGATCGGAAGTATTCGATTGAAGTTATTATCGTCCAATTTTTAAATGGGAAATAAAACAGGTGTTTTTACGGAGGACGCTCGTAAAGTTTTCGTCCACCATCAAAAACATTTGTCGGATAAGCACTTTCCGATCGATCGAACCAAAAAAATTGGCTCTGAAGGCGCAGTTTCCGAAAAGAACGAAATTGTGGTTCGGCGAACTTAAACGTTTAAACGATAAATGACGCTGTCGAGCGAAAGTCCCAAAATTCGAATATTTTTTTTTTCTATACCGCGTCGAATTTAATGATATACGTGAAACCGTCGTCTGCGCTGATTGTTGTTAGAGTTGCTTATAAGGTCTGTGCATAAGCATAAAACAGCTGACCTGACAACTTGAATGGAAATAACAGATGTCGCTCGCGTCGAATATTAATGGCAACTGCAATGATTATTTGCAACTAGGATTTTCATTTAAAGTGTGAAATTCGCATGAAATGATATGCAGCTAAAACATTGTCGTGTGCCCAATTGCGCACAAATAAATAGAAACAAAATTAAAATGCACCGATCTCCTTCTGATATTACGGTAAAAATTGCGGCGTAAAACAATATTTAATGTAACAGGAAAATGATTGCGATTTCAATAATTCATTCTCACTTAACTCGTTATTACTGCTTAATTATACATTTACAGGACACAATATTGAACCCAATTTGTGTGTTTGCGAAAAACATTTCAAAAGAGTTGTTACTATTCCAAAAATTCTTTAAGTTCCCATTTTTCTTGTTACAATCATAAAAATTTAATCGCACACATTATTTTCCAGTTACTGTAACACGCAAAATGATAAAGTAATTAATCAAAATGTATATTCAAAACCACAAACTAGAAAAATTTTAAAATTATAGTCTTTATAGATCAGTATCTACCATTTTATTAAATATTTTCGTAATAATTTCTTACGAAAAATACATTAATTGCAGTTTTAATAGATGTAAAACGAAAACGCAATTTTATTTTTCAATTTAAAAAAGTAACCCCAAATAGTCAAGTTCTAAACCGTACATAATAGATTTCATTAATATCTGACGCAAGCGCCTTTAATTGTGAATTAAAAACGCCAAAGCTAATTATGAAAGAAAATTAATAGAGGTAAATAGTTGTAATCCTAAGAATCTGTGGAAAATCATAAATACTAAATTTGGTAAACAAGTCAAAATGGAAAATAAAATTGATCATATTTATGTGGATAACTTGAGAATAGACAGTAAAACTGAAATTGCTAATTCTATGAATTCATATTTTTGTGAGATAGGCGCGAACCTTAGCAACAAAATTACCGAGCCTAAGGATCACACGATCACTCTACCTAAAAGATTCACAGGAAATATTTAGAATCATAAGCAAAACGAAAGACAAATCAGGCGGTGTAGATAAAACAAATGCCAAAGTATTAAAAACAATAGCTTATTATATAGTTTTGCCGCTTGAACATATTTTCAATGTCCGTATTGAAAAATCAACGTGGCCTGAATCTCTAAAAAAATGCTGAAGTCGTTCCAATATTTAAGACAGGTGACAAAACTTGTGTTTCAAACTATAGACCCATCTCGCTTATATCAAATATTGCAAAGATTTTTGAAAGAATTATCTACGATAGATTAGAGGTTTTCTTAGCGAAACACAGAATCATATCCGAAAACCGGTACGGTTTCGTGAAAAATAAAGGAACTAGAGATGCTCTAAACAAACTTGCCGATAGAATTTATGCTAATCTAGACGGAAGCAGACCTATTATGGTAGTTTTCCTCGATCTTGCTAAAGCTTTTGATACGGTGAATCACAAAATACTATTAGACAAATTAGAAAGATATGGAATTAGAGGTGATAGTCTCAAATTATTAACTAGCTATCTATCTGACAGAAGACAAAAAACTAGAATTCAAGAAAGCATGAGCGAATATAAAAGAATTGTCACGGGTGTTCCACAGGGAACGGTACTAGGCCCATTGTTATTTATACTGTATGTTAATGATTTATTGGTAAATATGCCTGCACAATCTATTATGTCATATGCGGATGACACTGTTGTCATTTCAGATGACGATACTTGGTCATTTGCAGAATGCAAAATGAATGATTATCTAAATTTTGTCGCCAACTGGTTAATCCTAAACAAGTTGTCTCTTAATATAAGTAAAACAGTATACATAAACTTTGGAAATCAAAAAAGTAGCGTACCTGAAGATATGAATGTTCAGATTCAAAATGAGCAAATAAAAAGAGTAGAAAGCTGCAAGTACCTGGGAATTATTTTTGATTATAATATGAGATGGGATAAACACATCGAGTACATTACGCGGAGAACTAAATACCTAATATACGTTTTTGCCAAAATAAGGAAGATTATGGATACTAAAACACTCATGACAATGAATTATAGCATGGGGTGGTGCTGGTAAGAATCTAATTGGTAACTTACAAAGAATACAATCTAGACTTTTGAAAATTGTAAACATAGATTTTTCAATAGGGAATAACTTCCCTTTAAACATTACAAAACTTTTTATGTTGGATTCGGTTGCCTACCACTATAAAACATTGAAAGATAAGTATTTAAGTAATGAGCGTAACACAAGACATAGAAGTATCCAGTTACCTAAATTAACTAAAACAATAAGTAATAAAAGAAGTTTCATAGTTGCCATAAGAATGTATAATAGATTTCCGAACGATCTAAAAATCATGACTGCTAAAAATATGTCAATAAAATATAAGTTGAAATTGTTTCTCAGGTCTCAATAATGTTTATGAAATAATAAGACTAAAAAAAAAGCATATAGTACTGTATCAACAACTAGTATTAAGGTAGTTTAAGTTTATTTTAATATATTACCTCCTATGTACAGATGACTATGTTATCTCTATAGGACTTACATTGTATACTGGCTATACTGTGTAATTTAAATGGTGATTGCTAAATAAATAAATAAATAAATAAACTAAAGGTTTGGATTAAATCCAACATTTCGGTGTGGTGATAAGTAGAGGGTATATATTTCAGATACGGTTGTATGCATTAAGATGGGTCTATTATATAATATAATGTATTGGAAATATGTAAATATTGTAAAGAAACAGTGAATACGTTTAGTTTTAAGTTTAGTATATAAGTATACCAGATTCTGCGTACAGGGTAACCGTGTTTACCTCTGCAGCGTTACTTTTTGCGGTGCTTTTCTGGCAAATAAATAAATTAGCGGCATGAAACTGACCTGCGCGTAATCGACGTGCAACCTCCCGGTGTTCGGCGGATCCGTGTTGGATCCGATACGGATCCTGTAGCCCGACAAGAATATGGCGGCGTCCACGGAGCCCTCGAACAGAAATCGTATGTGACAAAAGTTCTTTTTGCTCAACCGAAGGGTGGTTATCTCGCCGCACCGCTCGAACACCTCCCTGATTATGTCTTCGGTGATGTTTTCCGGCAGTCCGCCGACGAATATGGTCCTGCAGCCGGGCGGGCGCTCCCTCGTCGTCGGCAGCGGGGCGTTGGGGTTCGGCGGAAACAGCGTGCACGACTTGCAGTGTATGATCTCCTTGGCCGGGTTCATCAGCATGCTCGGGTCTGCGGCCAACATGTTCGGATCGGGCGTCATCATTGGCGGCATCATTCCGTAGTTGTTCATCGACATCATGTTCGGATCGACGATCATGTTCATTCCGACCATCGGATAGCCCATGTTCACCATGCCGCCCCACATGTTCGCCCCCAGATTGGGACCGTTCTGCAACGTGACCATGTCTTGGGAGTTCGACAGGTTCGAGTCCGAGTCCTCCTTTCCCTTGTCCGCGTCCCTGCGGTCTCCCCAAAAATTTTTAAACCCTTTTTTCCGGGTGGCCGTTTTTCCCCCCCGGGGGAAAAAAAAATTTTTTCGGAAAACCCTTTCGTTTTTCCCCAAAAAAGGGCCCCTTTTTTTTAAAAAAACCCTTTAAACCCCCCCTTTTTCCTTTAAACCGTCCCCCCTTTTAAATTTCCCCAAAAATTTTTCCCCTTTTGGATTTCTTTCCGGAAAACCAAACCCCTTTTTTTCCCCCAAAAAAAAAAAAATTTTTTTTTTTTTTAAAAAAAAACCCAAAAAAAATTTTTTTTTAAAAAAGTTTTAAAAATTTAAAAAAAATTTTTCCTTTTTTTAAAAATTTTTTTTAAAAAAAAAATTTTCCCCAAAACCAAAAATTTTTAACCTTTTTTTTAAATTTAAAATTTTTGGTTTTTTTTTTTTTTTTTTTTTTTTAAATTTTTCCCCTTTTTTTCTTTAAAATTTTTAAAAAAAAAGGGGTTTTTTGGGCCCAAAAAATTTTTTTTTTTTTTTTTAAAAATTTTTTTCCTTTTTTTCCCTTTTTTTTTTTTTAACCTTTTTTTTTTTTTTAAATTTTTTTAAACCCAAAAATTTTTTTTACCAAAAACCCAAAAAACCCTTTTTTTAAAACCCGCCTTTTTTAAAAAAAAAGATCGACGATCATGTTCATTCCGACCATCGGATAGCCCATGTTCACCATGCCGCCCCACATGTTCGCCCCCAGATTGGGACCGTTCTGCAACGTGACCATGTCTTGGGAGTTCGACAGGTTCGAGTCCGAGTCCTCCTTTCCCTTGTCCGCGTCCCTGCGGTCTCTCTCCCTGCGGTCCGTCCTCGAACGTCTCTCCCTCTTGTCGGAGGGACTCTGACTGGACTCATCCTTGTCGTCCGACGACCGGGACGTGGGTTTGTTTTTGTTCAAATTAAACTCGAGGGGGTTGTCGTTTATTCCGATCAGGGCGAACTCGTTCGGGTCCGATGCGTTCAAGAAGGTCGGCGCCGCGTTCGATCCTTTGCACACCAAAAAAAAAATTGGTCATTTCTAATGAACGGGGCCCGCGACTGATTTATTATTTTTTAAAGACGTACCTATCGCTTGGTTGCTAAATTGGAAAGCCATCGATTTTGCTTCGCAGAAAACCCTCGGGTCGTATTAAATCGGCATAAACAAACCTGAACGGCGGCGACCGTCAAAATATCGGTCGATATGAAAATGTACAGGGACGATCGAAAATTGGTGACGTCGCAAATTATTTTCGCACCAACCACGGTCAACGATAAATATTAATCGGGCGATTTTCAAAATGAACGACCGAGTACACTAAAACGATGGTAATATCGAAATTGTCGTCGGCGTTGACGATTGTGCAAGCCATTTTTTTTTTACGGAACTGTCATGTCGGTTGTCTAACCTAAGTTTGGTAATTTGGGGGTATTAGCACGCCACAGTCAAAATCGACGGCAATTTTGGAACTAACACTTACAAGTTCGCCAATAGATGGCGCACGTATATCCCGCTAAAGAATTTACAATTTAAATTTGTTTAATGGTAATTCGCGATATTTTAAATTAGCAGTGTTGCCGCCATCGTTATGCATCTTTATTTTGCAAAGCCCGGTTCGACTTTAAATTTGATCGTTACGAAAAGTTGCGCGGAATTTCACGAGTGGGTTCGGATTACCGAATGTGCGTTTTTAAATTTCCGAAATGTAGTTTGTCGATACGGATTCGATGACGTGCGTTAGAAAATTTCAATTACGAAACTATAACTACACTTATGTCATATAAAATATTAAGCTATTAATATAATACGTAAACCGGCCTGCTCGATCCGTAAAAGTGCGGGTTTTGCGCGGTTTTCGGAGGTATTTCACCACGGGCATCACGTCGAATCGGTAGGGCGCGAGGACGCGGGGCCGCGTTTTCTCGCGAGTTAAAGGACGAAAGACGGGAATAGGGCGGGTCCCGTTTCGATGTTCGAAAGGGAAACGTGCGAAAAAATCGATTTTTTCGGGCGTATTTTCGACCGTCCGCCGTCGTGTTTCGTTTGACGTTTCTCCGGTTCGAATTTGCGTTCGATAAAATAGCCGTTTTTGCGACGTTTTTTCGGGGCGAAATCGGCGTCGAAAATTAGTAGGGGACCGGGAACGGCCGTCGCTCGAGTTTCCCGGCGCGTCTTGGTCGATTAACGAAGATCTGGACGAAAATAGGTCCCGCAGGAGAGAAGGCGGAAACAATTTTCGAAATACCAATCTTTTCTTCTGCAGCGTGCTAGGTTACGGTCGCTGTCAAAGTCAAAGTCGATTTTCTAATCGAGTTTTGTCGTGTATGGGGAAGTTTTATCGATTCGAAACGATCGGAATTGGGTTTGTGCACTTACGATTGTGTTTTTGCGCGTTTTCGCCAACCTCGAAAGTGGATTTGTAAACGTTCGTAATTTCGAGGACGTCCAAGTTTCGACCTCCGTAAAATTGCAAGTTTTCTCGAAGAACGGCGATGCCGACGAAGCGATTTCGCTTCCGGACCCGCAGAACCGTCTATTTTTGTCGATCGGAAGACCCGGTAATCGACAAAACGTGTTTATTCGACGAGCAAGTTCTAACCTCAAAAATGGAAGGTTAGATTTTTCGTTTGTCGAGGCTCCGAATTGGATTAGTGCCGCTGGGACGCGACGAATTACCGTTACATTACGCCAGGAACGATCGCGACCACGAGCGAGAGCGCCCCACGAATGCCATTATTGGATCGGCAAGCTTTCGGTCCATCGAGTGCATGCAGTTCCTATATAAAGTTTTTGATTTTTTCCAGCGGGCCTCTTCGAATTTCGATAAAACCTTTCGACTCGCACCTTTCGACGTCGACGTCGTCTCTTTCGTTGGCGTTTGGACACTATATCGATAATGCTTTCGGAGTGATTTGCATGTTGTAAATTTTATTTTTGCTCTCTTATAAATATTGTAAACTAAATCACGGTGCCGTTGAGTAGAACGAGAGCGCCCCACGAATGCGATTATTGTATCGACAAGCTTTCGGTCGCGTAGCGACATAACGTCGCGCAGCGACCTAACGTCGCGCAGCGACCTAACGTCGCGTAGCGACCCATCGTCGCGCAGCGACCCATTGTCGCGCAGCGACTCTCAGACTCGCAAAGCGAGTCAAAGGAGGGACGCGGCGGCCGGAGGCCGCCAAGGCCGACTGGTTAATTATTATATTTTACATATTGCGTACCCAAGTTTTCTCGCGGTGTTTGTTATTTCGAATGCCTTTTTATAAAATAGTAAATGAAATAAAATGTGAAAGTTAACCTTAACCACACCACACAAGCACACAATAATCATATTTTTGCAATAATTCTTAATTCCTGTAACTAAACTATGTCAAATTATATATCAAATTGTTCGTATTTACACGAGCCGGGGTGCTGATCGGTTTATAATAGCGATAAACTATAAATAAAAGTTTGTCCATAGAAAAACTAGTAATATGGAAATTATTTTTCAATTTTTGCTAGTTAAATGATGTCCGATAATTATAAAACTTTATACAGTTATAAAAAAGTAAGACGGAGGGTGCCGAATGATTAGTTTTTTGTATAATTCGTTAATTTTTTGGTAACTACTGTTTAAAGAAAACGTTCATTATTTCACAAATAAAAATTATTTACAACTCCAATATTGCTGTATACGATAGGCAATGCTTAGATTAATCGATAGTAAAAAAATAATGTACCTAATTTGATGCTAACTGCGTTTTTTTCGATGTAGAAATATCGTTATTTTGTGTATTTATCGGTATTTAGTTCAGTACTATTCGAAAAGATGGCAGTCTTACAAGACAGGCGTATTCTTTTCAGAAGGCGTAAAATTGAAAGAGAAGTGGTAAATTCTAAATTTAGAACAAGATCTGTATACTATCTCTATCGTGTAACGAAGTAATTGACAGCGAAAATTTATTTAAAAACTGTTTAAACAGGATAATTGATACGAATACTTATACTACCTATATTATAAATAAATAAATCAAATAAATAATTTGAATAAATTATAAATTAATAAATGCATAATAAATTCTGTTGATTGCGTTGATACTATGTTTTTACTCGTGTTTTTATACAATTATTAAAATTTAAAAGCCTGCGTAAATAATGTAAAATGAAATTCACGTTGGATTTTTCTAATTATATTAATTATTTATATGCAGTGTTCAATTCCTGATAATTTGAAGGTATTTTGGAATTATGTACATTCCCTTAGAAGCGCTAATAAATATTCTGATGTGCGTTATCTACGTGATGAATTTGTCAAATTTGGAGCCGAGTTGTGAATTTTATTTTCTAGGCATTTTTTGCGTTGTTTGATAGTGTGGAATTGGACCTTTTTTAATTGCAATTTAATCATTTCATTGATTTTCTTCTTGCACGATCGAAGTTGATGTCGTTTACAATGCATTATACAGTCTTGATATTTCTAAAGGTACAGGACTATGAATGGATAACCAGCGATACTTTCGCGGTACGTCTTTAGCGCATATTATTGCCGAACCTGTTTCTTATATTTTTAACTCATCGTTAAATACTGGTGTTTCCTAATTTTTGAAAAAATCTTATTTTATTCTATTATTTAAATCTGGAAATAGAAAGAATGTTGAAAATGATAGACCTATATCAAAATTATCTATTTTACCTAAGATTTTTGAAAAAATCGTGTTGTCAAAATCGATATACTTCATCGAACCACCGATTTCTCAAGCGCAGAATGGTTTTATGAGAAGGCCTTCGGTAATACAAATCTTTTAATTGATAAGAATGACATTTCTAATAATCTTGAAAGTGACAATCTTCAAGTTGATGCCATTTATGCCGATCTAAGTGAAACGTTTGACAAGTAAATTTTCAGTAATGAAACGCGAACTTCTGGAGTTTCATATGGATATTTTCTTGCGCGGCTTGGATCTTACTAATAGAATTTTAATAGTTAAAATTGACGATTATTACTCCAACGACTCCAGCGACTTTGTTGCTACCTCCGGTGTTCCGGAGGACTCTCTCCGGGGTTCGTTTGGTTTTGTTCTATTCTACTATTACTACTATTCTATTAAAACTATTGTTCAAAGGTAGCAAAGTGACAATGGCATTAACCATTACTTACATTTTACTTCAATGTTTGTAGAACCAAAATCTGTGCGATCGACAGCACCTGCCGCTGCCGACTTCGATTATGGACTAAATCTAGATGATTATCCTGATTTAAACAACGACGACTTTCAAACAAAGAAAGAATCATTTTTAAAAGATCTAAGTTCAATTGATTTTCGGACAGTGGAAGAAAACAGTAGAGAGCAATCTCTTTCACCTTTATGGGTGAAAGAAAGGGAATTACGCCTTACGGCGTCTAATTTCGGGAGAATTTGCTCTCTACGACCGACCACGTCGACGATCAAAATTGTCGACCAATTTTTATATAAACACTTTTTGGGTAATAAACATACACGTTACGGATTAGAAAATGAGGAAAAGGCGGTAAATGATTTCGAGACGCACTTAGGGATTAAAACAAGATTGTCTGGATTATATATTTATCCAAATAGACCGTTTCTTGCAGCTGCACCAGATAGAATTGCACTGTCGGAATCTTCTCTTGTAGAAATTAAATGTCCGTCGACTGCAAGAAATTTAACACCAGAAGACGCAGTTCGACAGAGAAAAATTACATTTTGTACTATTCAGAATGGACAGCTGTCATTAAAATGTTCTAATTTATATATGTATCAAGTTCAAGATCAGCTGATGATAACAGGATTAGATAAATGTTATTTTGTGGTATGGACTCCTTTGGGAATGAGCGTGGAAGTCATACCCAAAAATGACGAATTTTGTCAAAAAATGTTGGCGCGTCTAGAAAATTTTTATATGAACGCGTTATTGCCAGAAATAATTGATTCTAGAAGAAGTCGCAATCTTCCATTAAGAAATGTTTATTTAAAATAATACTATAGCTACATTATAGGTATGGCCTATCCAAACCTACACGCAACTTACGTCATCAACAAAAAGTTACTAGATTGTTTATTTATAATTCGGTTTAAAGTTTGGAAAGTGACATATTCTATAGATGATTTACCTGCGCACATATTAGATAGTATCAAGAAAAACTACATTTTATTAGAACTGTAAAAATACGAGGTACGAAGTGCCAGCACCGTGTGAAACGTCATCATCTAGTAACCTTGTATCGATGACGTGAACATCATATAGGTTTGGATAAGCTATAATATGTAAGTAATTTAAACATTGTTTTTATTACGTACATTCATCTGTAAGAAATAACTGTACATAGGCACCTTTTTAAATATTTTAGTAGAAATAGGTACATAATTTTTGTTAATAGGTATTAGCCTTGAATATAGAGTATTATAGAAGAACGAATCATGCATAATTTTTGGACACACAATTTTGGTTAGTTCTGGACGCGAACACCAGAGGTAATGGATGCGAAAATTTAGAAACACACCAAAACCTTTTTCAATTAGCAATCATTAGATGGCATTTTGATCGTTTGAACGCCTACAAGGAAATAAAACGCCCATCGTATAGCCCATTCTGATCTGCTGTTGCGGCATTAGATGTTACCGTCGCCGTTAATCAAATTATTTTAGTATCTACATATTTCCGAGGCACAGATGTTCATAAAAAAAAATGTTTACCTAACGTAAAATTTTAACATATAGGTAACACATCTAGGCATCCTAAACGTATTATTTTGTAACAAAACAATAAATTTCGATTTAATATGTCTTACTCTTAGAATCTTTATTGAAAACAAAAATCCAAATTTTAAAATCTTATCTAAAAACTAAACGTTTTGAATACTTATACCTATATACAAAACGACGGTTTGATTTAAAACTTTATTTTTCTCTATATATTTTCATGGTGTTATGGCATTTATGATAGCGTCGAAAATACCTTGTTATCACCTAATAAAATATGTGGCTACGTGAACCTATAGGTTCGAATTCTGCTGACGAAACAATTTCAAGACGAAGATTTCTCGATCGTGTTGATGCGTTTAGCATGCTCTTATATTTTTTGTACATAAACACATATCAAGCGAACAAGCATAAGTAAGCACTTGCCCAAGGGGCGAACTTGACAAAGAGCCCTGCAAGTTGAAAATTAAATATATCGATAGGGAATGCTGACGCGTTATTCGTATATTTACACATAACGATTTTAGAATTGCTGATTAGCGTTTTGTAAAAATTACTGCGGTTGTCTTAAAAATATTTTCAGTTGACATTTAGGCTCTAGAAGAGGTTCAAGTTGCGGTATTATTCGTTGTTTGTGGCTATCAGTTTGAAATTAACATGTCGGGAAATAAATGTGTTTTTATAAATTGTGGAAAATCTAGAAGACAATACGAAGAATTAACGCTCTACAAATTTCCATATAACGACGAGACTCGTTGTCAAGAATGGATTATTAATTCAGGTAAGTGTTTATTATTGAAATTATTCATTTATTTTGTAATTGCATGTTTAAAATAATACTGTTAAAACTGTACCTAATGAGCAATAATTATTTGGATCAAATCTACAGAAAAAATTATACCCTTGTTTATTTCAGGAAATGCATCATTAGCCGCACTATTTACCACACAATTCAAAAACAAGTACGTCTGTGGCTCGCATTTTCACGAGTCGTGCTTTATAGAACAACGAAGGCTTTTAAGAAAAGATGCCGTGCCCAATCCTTTCTTATCAGCGTCCATAAAGGTGACAACGCCGTCAAAGACGTATTTTCGTTCGTCAATCAAACATCACAATGCAAAGGATGACAGTTACACCAAAGAAGCAGTAAGTAGTAGCATCGCAACAACCACTTGGATAATGCAATTAACAGACCTACCATCGACAAGTCCAACAATAAGACCCTCGGTACAACCACAACTGCCGACAAACCGACGACGTTTGCTATTTTCAGAATCGGAAATTTCGTACCAACAATTAAAACATCAATTATATTTACAGAATAAAGACTTACGACGTAAAAAATCACAAATTTGGAAATTACGGAAAAAAATACACACTTTGAAATGTGCCTCTAAAATTAATTTAATTTTTAATTCTGTTAATTTTAATTCCAATCAGGCCAAAACATTTACGCGGATGCAACTTTTCCATAAGCAAAACGCAAACTGGTTGCAAAACGAAAAGCGGTTTGCTATTGCATTATTTTATAAGTTACCTTCGGCGTATAAATTTTTATTAAAATCTCAATTAATATTACCTGCTTTAAGCACAGTACGAGGGTGGTTAGGACGTTCGTACTTTAAAACGGGGGTTAATAAACTGCTATTTGCACAAATTCAAAAAAAAGCTGCAACGATGCAAGCAATTGAAAAAGATTGTATAATTTGCTTAGACGAAATGTCAATTAAACGATTTTTGGATTACTCAAGAAAATTAGATCTTATTCGAGGTTTCGAGGATCTCGGCGTTTTGGGTCGATCACCGAAACTTGGAAGTGAAGCTCTAGTTTTCCTTGCAAGAGGCTTGTACTCGCACTGGAAACTTCCATTAGCGTATTTTATATCTTCAAATGCGACAAAACATTAGAATTTAACAGAAATGATTAAAATATTAATATCCGAAACTATTAAAACTGGATTGATTCCTAAAGTTTTAGTATGCGACCAGGGTAGCAATAACAGAAGAGCGCTTAAAACTTTAGCAGTTACTCCTGAAACGCCGTGGTTCGAATGTGCAACCTTAAAACTAATTACAATTTTTGATGTTCCACATCTATTTAAAAGTTTGCGCAATGGCGATTTTATTTTATTTGGCAACAAAATTTCATTCAACGACATTATCGCAACTTATAATATTGATCAAACTTCTACAACTGCGAGAGCATTATTGAAAATCACTCCGGCACACTTAAAACCGAATCCCTTTCAGAAAATGTCGTGTAAATTGGCATTACAAATTTTTAGCAATACTGTCGCCGCAACAATGAATAATGTTGTAGCAACAGGCCAATTACAATCACCAACTGCACTTAATACAGCACAGTTTCTTAAAACCATGAATCATCTTTTTGATATATTAGATAGTTGTTCGCGCTTTTCAAAGAATCCTTATAAATCCGCGTTAAGTATTCATAATATTTTAGCTACCACCACTTTAACACATGCAGTAGATATATTTCGCGACTTAGAAAAACTTTCCTTTAATGGAAAATATTCTAGACCGCCATGTTTTGATGGCTTTATTTCTAGTATAACCGGAATTCTTAGTCTTTTATCGGAAGAAACAAACAATAATAGACATTTTATTTTAACTTCTCGTTTGAATCAGGATGTACTTGAAAATTTTTTTTCTATTATCAGGCAACGAGGTGGTTATAACAGAAATCCTACTACATCCGCGTTTCGCCCTTCGTTCCGAATTAACACAATAATGAGTCTAATGTCTCCTCCGGCAACTGCAAATTGTGAACCGGATTCTGATTATTATTTATTAGGTAACTCATCTATTTCTGCTTTCCCTTCTACCCCGATAGACACCGATGCTCAGTTATTTGATAGTTTATCTTCTACCAACGAAATCAACTCCTCGACGTCCTCATTCGAAACTTCGATTTGTGAGGAACCTGTATTTCCTTCCCTTACCGAAACGTTGGTAGATTGTTCGATAACGTACTTTGCCGGATACTTAGTAAATAAATTATTTCATAAAAAACCGGACTGCAAAAACTGCAAACTTAAATTGTTACATTCAGAGCCGAAGCCGCTTTTAAATGACAAACATCAATTATTGATTTTATATCGAACTTACGAACACAAACGATCTTCTTCAGAAGGGTTGAAATATCCCTCCGATGACTTTGTTAACGTATGTAAATTCATTTTACAGTTATTCAATAAGTACTTTAATAAAGTTTATTTTCAATCCAACATTAAAAAACTCCTTCGACACTATATATTTACAAAAATACACAAACACTGCCCTGAACAGTTCCATATCGATGAAACAGTTTGCGGTAAACATATGGAATATCTTTATAATAGTTTAATAGAAACCAAACTGTTTAAAGAGTGCAAATCTCGTTCATTACAGATTAATGCTGCGCATAGTACCTTAACTAAAAAACAATCGAAACTCAGTATTTTAAAACATGACTAAAAATATCAATATACTATTCTTCTATTTAATTCTGGTAAA
The DNA here is from genome assembly GCA_036326145.1 of Rhagophthalmus giganteus. Taxonomy (NCBI): domain Eukaryota; kingdom Metazoa; phylum Arthropoda; class Insecta; order Coleoptera; family Rhagophthalmidae; genus Rhagophthalmus; species Rhagophthalmus giganteus. The sequence goes on along the minus strand of JARFJA010000012.1, from coordinate 17,970 downwards.
TAGCCAAATTAATAAAATTAAGAACAATTATAGATTATCATATATTTCGGCTTTAGTTAGAGTTATCGTCTGTTACAAAACACGTACAGCAGATTAACAACTAACAATTAAAATAAAAATATAACATTTTAAACAACAAATTAATAAAACTTCAAAATATGACGTAAAAAACAAAATCGAAAAATTATTATTAAATTATTGCAAATCATTTAAAATTTGGTTGCAGTAATTACGTAAATCTTCTAAATCTCTTTTTTCATTGCAAACATTTTTATTAATTCTGATATGAAGCATTTCTGATAAAAATCTTTTGTTATAATTTTTTCAATATCCAAAATCTTAATATAGAAATCAAAAATAAAATGGTGTTTTGTTTCAAAAGAATATTTTGCTGTACGGTCTTAAGTTCGAATTAGATTTATGTTGTAAAATTATGTTTTTTGGTGGTTGTAGAGTAGTTCCAATATAAATTTTGTTACAACCTCCACAAGAAATTTGGTATTAAGATGTTCGTATCGATGTTGCTTTTTAATTGTGTAAATAATAAAAATCCTTTATTAATTGGTTGAAAAACTGGTAATAATTTAAAATTGTTTAAAAAATTAAAATTTAGGCTTTTTTACTTATTTAATGTAAAGGTAAAAATTAAATTTGTCCTGTAGGTAATTGTAATTATTTACATTTTGAAATTTAATATTATTTAACATTTAGAAATTATTGATTTTACGTTTTACGATTTCATACATAAATTGTTTTGGATACCTATTTATTATTTACAAGTTCATTAGTTAGTATTCTTAAGTTTAATGGACGAAATTTTAGTTCTAGTGTTAGTCGTGATTGAATAACCGTATTTATCTAGTTATAAGTATAGTTAGTGCATAATTCTTTATTTAGTTCGTAAGTAGTTTTCTATTTACTTATAGTATAGGTCTGTACTTGGCGGAACTTATAACACAATAGGCACACGGTACCTTACTATTATTTATATTTTTTTGTGATTTTATTGTTACATTTTGATAGTTTAATAAATTATAATTAAACGTGTTTTGTTTTATCCATTTTACATAGTTTATGTAATATTATGAAGTTCGTTTGTAAACTGCAGCAAGTGACATCGCAAAGAAGAATCCGTCATCTCTACTCGAGGTTCGTACGACAATAAAAAGATCTCTTTCTAAGGACCGAAGAAGAGTTGAAAATATATGAGTAGTTTTTAATACTTTTGCGGTCATTTACAGTTTATCTACATCGATGGTAATCAGGCATTTACCTATTTATTTATTTGTCGCTCGGTTTATTTCGATTTCTTACAACGACGTGTGTTGTCCTACTAATTTTCTAATTAATTTGTATTATTTAATTACAATCAATTTTGAGTGTAAACAGAAATGAAATTGAAAGTTACCACTAATACTGATTGTGTCAATTTTCAATATTGTCGCTCGTTAAATTTATGCTTACCTACGGAAGTTCTGTTTTTTTTTTAATTTTAATTGCATTTCATAAATGTTTTTCATAGAAAGATCTAAAAATATACTGAAAAAATCCAATGAATTAACAATCGGAAAAATTAAAATTAATATTTAAATCATTGAAAATTATAAATGATTCGTAAGTACAATGACCGTTTTAATTGTAATTACGTACCTACTTATTTTGTTTAGTGTACAATAAGTCGATCCAGTAGTTATATGTATTTCGTTAAATTATAGGAGTAATTTTCAAACGATCTGTTTAGGTTTGGCAGCGATACGTATAACTCCTCCTATATCGTTCTATCTTTTTTTCCCTTCGTTTTCCTTACTCATTTGACAAGTAAATTTATTTGATGCCGAATGCTGCTGTAAGTTGTGGTTGTAACTATGCTCCAATCGTTCAATTCTTACAGTCAGCGCACTCTAATTTAATAATGTTAAATTAAAACGTTTATGTCCAGTTATTCCTATCTCTCCGTACTTCTATAATACTCTATATTCAAGGGTATTAGTCATGTTCAATATTGTTAAAGTTAGTAAAATACTTGCATGTTTATTTCATTTTTGTTCTTATATTTAATACACTATTACGTCAAACAATTGACTCGTATTAGGTAATACGAACGGGGTTAGAAAATAACGTAAATTAAATGCATTAAACAATAAAAACTTTTAAATAAAGAGTTTCAATGACAATGTAAAATAAAATGCGACAACAAAAAAGTATTTATCACATCAACTACAAACCAAAACACTATAAATAATAATAAATAGAGCTTCTCATATGGAAAGAACTTTTTTAAACGCAATGTATTTATAGATATAAATAAATAGAATAAAAAGGAAATTCGCTAAGTAAGCTGCGGTAGTATCTAAACGTTACCCGTTTCGTTATAAGAAAATATCTGTAAAAAGATCTTCTATCATTCTCGGCGCGTCGAAATCGCACAAGTATTTTTAAATATTATCCTAATATGGGATAAATAATATTCTATTGGTTCACTACACAAGAAGGCGGTGACGATGAAAAAACTAACTAATTATTTGCACGGCCTTCTTGTAATATTTGTTGCCTATTTTCAATATTTCTATAACGAGATTTGTAGTTTAAACGACCGCTGGTATCCCCTTAAAATATTATTATTTATATTTCATTATAAATTAACACCTACAAAGTATTTGTTACCAAAGTTGAATTTACACGTGATTACAAATAAGAAATAGACATAACCTCAACATATGTCACATTGAATATTTCTTATAGGTAAACATCTCGCGATCATATTAATTTTCAACATAATATTAATAACATTCAACTTCTCTATAGGAGTTTAATGCCAAAATGCAGTTATCGATCTTTCTCGATAAATTTTTGTAAATTGTTGACCGATGCAGTTATTCCATATAACCATTTTCTTCTAAAAGTTAGAGGTACAGTAGAAGTCCGATAATCCGGCACGTTCGGGACCGGCTCGGTGCCGGACTACCGAAAATTCCGGTCTATCGGGCGGTAATTGTAAGAACAATTAGGTTAATAATTAAACTACAAATACAGTATGCAAATACGTACAACAAAGTTTATTTTACATTTCATATAATGTATGTACACGTACTGTAAAACATATTTCGCTTAGATTTAAAAAAGTCACGAATGTCTTTTTGTTTTAGTGACTTTTGGCGTTTAGTATAAAATTTATTTCTAATGATATGGAAATCAATAATTTCTGAAGCACTGTAGCTAGTACCAGCCTCAGCAAAAGAGATAAACTTCTTTTGCTGCAATTCTGCAGCTTCTGCCCAGCTGATTTTTTCCTTTTCTTCCGTTTCGGCATCTGAGTCACTTTCTTCAAGATTTTGAGTAGGCTGAGGGTTTACTACAATGTTGATAATGTCCTCGTCGGTTAGTTCTTGTTCGACAGGCTCATTCTCGTCGATTAGAAGCCACTCAGGCAGGTTTTTCAAGGGATTGTCGGCACCTCTAACGACATCCAAAACTTTGGTCAGAGCGTCTCGATGGTTTTCTTCCTCGTCGGTCTGTAGAGTTAGGTCAGATGCAGGGTTTGCGGCTAGCCAAAGTTTTCTCCAGCATTTTTGGAGTGTCGTATTTTTTACCTGGTTCCAAGACGGCGCAATAGCATAGACGGCATCTTTTACTGTAAACTTTTTTTGAAAATCAGGCACGTCACGGTCGGCATTTAACGGGCCTCGAATAAAAGACCTTCTATAAAAGCATTTAAAATTTTGAATAACCCCTCGGTCCATGGGTTGAATCGAAGATGTTACGTTAGGTGGGAGCAGAGTAGCGACAATATTTTCAGAAACTAACTCATCTACCGGTGGGTGGGCTTTGCAATTGTCCAAAAGAAGGATGGCTTTAGTATCTTCTGGTAGACCAAGGCTTTTGAAGGATTCTTTGATCTCAGGCACAAAGTGGTGAAAAAACCAGTCTTTAAAGAGGGCGGCAGTCATCCACGCATTTGATCGAGCATCGTATTGGACAGGCAAGTGTGTAACATTCTTAAAAGCCCTGGGTTTTGCAGATTTACCTATCGCAAAGGGGTCACTCGGTGGTTTCAGACGCATTAGCACATAGCAAAACGGTTAATCTGTCTTTGTTTCTTTTAAAACCCTTGGCTGCTTTTTCTACTCCCCCAGCTAGTGTAGATGTTGGTAAACATCGCCACAATAGCCCTGTTTCATCGGCATTGTAAATCTGTTCAGGTGTTAAATCATTATCAGCCACGATTTTCTCAAACTCGTCTTTGTATTTTTCTGCAGAGTTTTGGTTTGCCGAAAGTGTTTCTCCAGTTAGATCAAGTCTTCGAATTCCATGCCGAAACTTAAAGTTTCCGAGCCAACCATCGGAATAATTACATTCACTTTCGGCAACTCCTAAATCTTGGCCGAATTTCTTTGCCTTTTCAACAACCATTGGCCCTGTTACCGGCTTTCCTTCAGAACGTACTGCACTAAACCACTTGAACAATACACTATCTAGCTGTTCCAGTTTTGTTTTTTTTTAATGTTTGTCTAGAAGCCAATTTTTCAGTTGTTACCGATCGAGAAGCAAACTTCATTAGTTCATCTTTTTGTTTTTTAATGTCATAAATAGTTGACGAGCCAATATTAAGCTCATTCATTAAAACATTTCTATTCTCACCTTTTTCTAGCCGTTCGATGATTTCTAGTTTCTGATTGAGAGACAGTGTTACGTGTTTTCGTTTCTCTCCTTTTGAACTCAAAGGCTTAGGTTTTGAAAACATGGTCACTGTACAGTTAGAACGAAAATCACTTTTTTTATAAACAGTTTCAAAAGTTACGTTTACTGCGACGTGAAAGGACACAAAACAACAACGCACAAAAAAATGGCGAAGACGCTTCGTTATTGATTAACGGAGCTGCACTGCATCTGAATTTGTTGTTACAGCCGAGACTAGCCGGCCACTAATTGTTTCCGAACAATACCGAGCGCTTCCGGATGATCCCGAACTACCCCGAAAACTTCCAAATAGCTCTCGAGCGTTTTTATTTGCTTTAAAGACACACTTTTGGAGAAAACCAAAATTTTTACAATTTTCCGGAGCGATGCCGGACTATCAGGCATTCCGGACTGTTGGATGCCGGACTAATGGACTTCTACTGTATTAGATATCTTGCAGATAATAATTATGTATTCTGTAAATCATTTTTATCTACAAAATTTGAAGATGAATTAGAAATAACTAATACCAATCTTCCAAAGCAGTGGGTAGATGTATACTTAAGAATATTACAGTTAAGTTCAAAAAGTGTTGCCGTTATTCGGTATAGAAAAGATATGTACGGTTGTATTTAGCAGAATACATTGATTTATGATTTTCTATTGAATGCTATAATTTATATTAATCAATTCCCTTTGGTGTTTGAATAGGCATAATTGATAATTGATAAATGATCAGACAGCATTTGAAGCATCGGTTTGTATTTTTGATTACTGCTCATCGATTATTGAATATGCTTCGAGTGATATTCCTTACAAGTTGTATAAGAATACGTGTCATATAATATCGGCATAACGAACCTATTTGAAAGTCCATTTAACAATCGAGGGACTTTGAGGAAAAGTAGTACAAGTGACATTTGAGTTTATGTGAGATATTTCATATTAAACTTAGCACAATTGCTAAAAATATTCTCAACTTTGAGTGCCATATAGCTGTCATTATGGATCAAATAGTACTGTTTTTTTCTATAAACTGTATTAATTTGAGCAATTTCTACTTCACAATTCTTGTGATACTGTACATGTCATCATTTGAACAAGTGTCACTTGTACCACTTTTTCTCTAAACTCCTCAATTGAAGAGCCCGACGCAAAAAGGGGGCAGCTCTATTGTTATAAATAGTTCAGAAGGTAAAAACTGTTTAACGTCTAACAAAATATTTTCCAGTTGTAGTTTAGTAAAGAATATATACTGTGACCAAATTTTCAGCCCGCTGAAATTTAAAATGATGTTTTGGGTAACCGGAACTACTACAAACTTGCGACAAGTATTTTTCACCAGTACAACATGTTCGTCTGGTAATAATCATTTTTCGCATTCCCCAATAAAAGTCCGTATAATCCGTATACAGTTGGAGCTGCCTTCTTTTTGCACCAGACCCTTCAATTGTCTTATGGACGTCTGTACGTTGTGTTATCTGGATTTTATTATATACTTATATATTGTTTATTTAATTTTCAGAAGTTAACTTGAAATGAAATGTAGGAATATTAGTTAGCACGACTATATTTTGCAAAAACAAATACAATTTCACTGCAATTTGAGAATTTCATATAACGTAAAGTGAAGTAGAACTGAAGCTGACTATTGTGCGAATTTAACCTTAAAAATACAAACAAAACATTCTGTTTTTCTATTTACTTTGGATGAAGTTTCATAAATTATACGTTTGACAACAACGCAAAAATGTGCACGTGCTGCCATCATTCTAAATACAGCGGAACTACAAATTGACTCAACTTAACAAACACGGCACGAACATGTTCCTAGATTATAGTAATTTAGGTTAATTTTTATAGCTATTGTTCTTAGCAATGGTTAATTTTTAATGTTAACGTTGTGTTTGTAGTACGTAGCTATGTGTTATCTATTATTTTAGGTGGTTTTTATTCCCTGAAGTGACGTATTTCTTTAAAATACTATTGTATATTTGATTGCAAATTTAATAATTTCTTAACCTTATTAAGAAAACTCAACGAGTTTGTTGAAAACTAGAAGGTTGGAGGTATCTATACGAATCATGAACCTTTTGTAAAGATGCCTCGTTTTCGCAAACAATGCATATTAATATTGGTTGCATTTGACCTATTGTCTTAATATGGCGGACCCTGATAATACCCCCTTAAGGGGGTAAAAGTAGATCAAATATCACTCGAAGCATATTCAATAATCGATGAGCAGTAATCAAAAATACAAACCGATGCTTCAAATGCTGTCTGATTATTTATCCATTATCAATTATGCCTATTCAAACACCAAAGGGAATTGATTAAGATAAATTATAGCATTCAATAGAAAATCATAAATCGATGTATTCTGCTAAATACAACCGTACATATAACTTTTCTATACCGAATAACGGCGACACTTTTTGAACTTAACTGTAATATTCTTAAGTATACATCTACCCACTGCTTTGGAAGATTGGTATTAGTTATTTCTAATTCATCTTCAAATTTTGTAGATAAAAACGATTTACAGAATACATAATTATTATCTGCAAGATATCTAATACCTCTAATCATTAGAAGAAAATGGTTATATGGAATAACTGCATCGGTCAACAATTTACAAAAATTTATCGAGAAAGATCGATAACTGCATTTTGGCATTAAACTCCTATAGAGAAGTTGAATGTTATTAATATTATGTTGAAAATTAATATGATCGTGAGATGTTTACCTATAAGAAATATTCAATGTGACATATGTTGAGGTTATGTTTATTTCTTATTTGTAATCACGTGTAAATTCAACTTTGGTAATAAATACTTTGTAGGTGTTTGTTAATTTATAATGAGATATAACTAATAATATATATACAAAACGCGTGCTTTATTTTAAGGTTAACTTTCACATTTTATTTCATTTACTGTTTTATAAAGAGGCACTCAAAATAACAAACACCGAGAAAACTTGGGTACGCAATATGTAAATTATAATAATTAATATTTTATGTGACATAAGTATAGTTATAGTTTCATAATTGAAATTTTCTAACGCACGTCATCGAATCCGTATCGACAAACCGTCGTCTGCGTTGATTGTTTTCGTGCTTATAAGGTCCGTGCATAAGCATAAAACAGCTGACCTGACAACTTGAATGGAAATAACAGATGTCGCTCGCGTCGGATATTAATGGTAACTGTAATGATTATTTGCAACTAGGATTTTCATTTAAAGTGTGGAATTCACAGTAAATAATATGAAGTGCCTAATTGCGCACAAGTAAATAGAAATAAAATTAAAATGCACCGATTTCCTTTTGATGTTACGTATAAAAAATTGTGGTGTAAAAAAAAATTTAACGTAACAGGTAAATAATCGCGATTTCAATAATTCATTCTCGCTTAACTCCTTATTACTGCTCAATTATACATTTACAGGACACAATATTGAACCCGATTTGTATGTTTGCGAAAAACATTTCGAAAAGAGTCGTTACTATTCCAAAAAATTCTTTAAGTTCCCATTTTTCTTGTTACAACCATAAAAATTTAATCACAGACATCATTTTAACAAAGCTAATTAAACCAATTATTTTCCAGTTACTGTAACACGCGAAATGATAAAGTAATTAATCAAAATGTATATTCAAAACCACAAACTAGAAAAATTTTAAAATTATAGTCATTATAGATCGGTATCTGCCATTTTATTAAATATTTTCGCAATAATTTCTTGTTTACTTTACGAAAAATACATTAATTGCAGTTTTAATGGATGTAAAACGAAAACGCAATTTTATTTTTCAATTTTAAAAAGTTACACCAAATAGTCAAGTTCTAAACCATACATAATAGATTTCATTAGTACTCGACGCAAGCGCCTTTAATTGTGAATTAAACGCTATTGCACAGACCTTATAAGCACGAAAACAATCAACGCAGACTACGCGACAAACTATATTTCGAAATCTAAAATGCACATCGGTAATCCGAACCCACTCGTGCAATTCCGATAGAGATAGAGGCATAAAGATGGCGGCAACACTGCTATCTTAAAATATCGCGAATTAGCATTAAAAAAATTTAAATCGTAAATTCTTTAGTACGATATACGTGTGCCATCTATCGGCAAACTTGTAAGTGTTAGTTCCAAAATTGCCGTCGATTTTGACTGTAGCGTGCTAATACCCCCTTAATCAAAATACTACTTTCCGATTGTATTATAAATCACAAAAAATAATGTCCGAAAGGTCGCCAAAGAATTTCTGCGCCTTGCTTTTGTAATTTTTTTAAAAATCGAAAAATGGATAGGAAAAAAAACAGGGTCGTACTCGTCGATAAGCGATTAACCAATCCTTTTAATCGGTTAATTTTATCGACCTTTTCGAGTTTCGAGTTTGGATCGTTGCCATCGCATCCGCTTTATTTATAGTCGAAAAAATTTCCTTGCCCAGTTCAACAATAAACTTGAACTACTCTTCGGGCCACTTTTGTAACGTTTATTTTTGCGCGTCCGTCTCCAAATAGAAATTCTTTCAATTTCAATCACCCACGTACAATAGAGAAATTGAATTGAAAATAGACGCGTTTACCCCCTCGGTAGTTTTAGGCCAGTTTATTTCCCACATCCCAAATAGAAACTGCTTATTTTTAGACCGTGCGCGCGGTCTTGACGGTGTTGCGGCAGTCGCGCAAAAAAAATGTTTTGACCCCCGAGAACGAAACATGCGCAACAAGAAATTTTGGAATTTCTGCTGCATAGCCGTCGTGATAATGTGAGTGTTGCGATTTTTTTTTGGGTTCTTCAAATTGTAACGTGCGCGTTTTTAGCGTATCCTTGGTTCTGTTGGCGTTTCTCGTGGTATTTTTGGGAATACCGCTGACGTTCAAGCAGTCGGCGAATTGGCAAAGGTACTTTGTGTTTCCGACAGGTACTGCACGCTCAGGTATTTCTGTTTTTGTCGTTCTAATAACGCGGGTAAATTGTTCGCCCAGTCGACTTGTTACCGAGAGATCCAGAGTATTCGAATTTCAAAAAGTACAACATATACGGCGCGAGGAACCTGTGCGTGGACGTGACGAACGACTCGTCCGTACGTTTGGGCGTGTGGCACCTTTGCCGCACACTCTGGTCGACGATGTCTTCTTTTCCAAGAGAACTTCGACTACGACCATTACCTGTCTTTCAGCAAAGTACCGGTGGTTCTGCATTTCCACGGCAACGGGGTAACCGCATCAAGTTTGCGAACATGTATCACGTGCTGCGCAAGTATTTCCACGTCGTCGCCTTCGATTACAGAGGTGATTTTGACGTTTTTTTTCGAATTACGGCGCTCGCGGTCGTTAAGGCGAAATGGGACGGCGACGTGCGACAAGTGTGCAACAAAGACACACATATCGGAAAAGTATTTAGCGATTTATTCGCAAACGGCTTAAGCGATTTTTAATGTAAAAACTGATTGTATTTTAAAAAGATAATAGAATTTGCGCCACAGTTTTACATTTTTGATATTTAATTTCGTTTTCGAAATATTCTGTCTAAAAATTTATTAAACAAAAATTCAAAAATCTGAGCTACGACGCACCTGTAGATAGGTGTGCTAAATATAAACCTTTTTTAATTTTTTAATTGCGACCAACAATAACGCCCGAAACGGAAATTTTCGTTTTTCTTTGACAATCACGCGCCGCCTGCTATCAATAAAATAAAGTTGCGATAATTGATCGGTCGGAACGGCATTCCGAGAACTAAACACCTTTTGTTTTCTTTTATAAATTAGGCGCTACCACCGGGCGTGAGTAGGCGCGCATGGAGGAGATTTTAAGCCGGTCGCGATTCGTGATCGGTGCACGAAAAAGAAAGAGCGAAGTTCTATTTGTTTGCACAAATATCTGTGCGATGCAAGTCTGCATAAAACTCAACAATATAGCTAATTCGTGTGTAATTTTGTAAACGACAAAAATTTAAATACCAAACCTCAATAAAATAATTATACAAATCCGCATAGTCAAACACTTTGCCCCAAAACTTACTAAAACATTGAAACATACCGACATAATTGTGAATAATCACAAATGTTTTATAATTATTGAAGTATGAAGTGAGCGTTAAGATACAAACGTGTTGATAGGGAACATTTGTTGTGAACGAGCCTTAATTTTTTTTTGTTTGGTTGGTATGACATCAATTAAACATATTTAAAGTAGTCCGGTAGTTAAAGGGGGGGGGGGGGTTAACTGCCCTTTTTTTTGCGCACGTCGATAGATTAGACTGCGCCCAATCAAAAAGTCCTCTGCCATTTTGGACCTTACCATATCAAATTTTGAATTATCACATTTCGAAATATAGAATTTCAACATAGCCTCTTATGGAAAGTCATTTTGCGGGCTCGCAATATCCATAAATTTGCAACAACTCTTCTGGTGTTGGCGTTATGAAAAACTATAAAACAGTTGGGAAAAATCGTGAAGAAGCCAATTTTTCTTGAATAATAGTATCTTACCATACATCTCGCAAAATTATATTGAAAAAAAGGCAAGAAAATGTGAAAGGGAAGGAAGTAGAATCCATCTTTCCGTTCAGCAGACGACAAGTCTATAGATATATGTCACTACGTCGGGTGAACTCGGGAAAGGCGCGAAATTAAAATCTTATTTATCCTCGCATTTTTTAAATTTGCATTGCTGTAACATAATGTTGAACAAATTAAATTCTAATATCATTTCTAATGCGCCTTTTCTCTGCGCGTCGCTTCAGTTTTGGATATAAATCGTTCACTTTTTTTTGCGCGGAAAGACATCATGTACGTTCTTTTGTAATGACAAACAATTTGACTGACTGATCACAGCAGCGCGAAGGTTAGAGGTTAGGAAGCGAGCGAAAAGGTATCAGCTGTGATTACCGAAGTATGCCGAAGTGAATAAACTGCGAGAGTCAAATGAAGATTAAAAATGATTGGAAGAAAAGTTTTTACAATTGTTCAGGGTATTAATAATAAATCGTGATGGAAAAACAATTTCACGCAATGTTCAGAATTTTTTAACGCTCATGATACGTTTTTGAAAAATCATTATAGTTGTTAACTTGATCGCTACCGGACTACTTTAATATACATCAAGTCATTGAACAAACAACATCATATTTTTTCATCGTGTTGAAAATGTCGAATTTTGTACCGCAAAGTGACGACTTGCGGAAAGCATTGATTTTTTGTTTTCAATTGAAGAAAAGCGCTGCAGAGTCCCGTCGAATGCTTGTCGATGCATATGGCGATCGTGCTCCATCAGAAGCAACATGCAAAAGATGGTTTCGACAGTTCAGAGATGATGATTTTGATGCGAGAAATGAAGAGAACGTGGAAGACCACCAAAAAAAAGTTTGAAGACGCCGAATTGCAAGCGATATTGGATGAAGATGATGCTTCGAGTCGAAAGCAAACGGCAGCAATGTTAAATGTTGCACGGCAAACAATTTCTGACCGTTTAAAGGCCATGGGAAAGATCCAAAAGTGTGGAGAATGGGTGCCACACGAATTGAACGAAAGACAGACGGAAAACCGAAACAACACTTGTGAAATTTCGCTTCGAAGACACGAAAGAAAATCAGTTTTGCATCGAATTGTTACTGGCGACGAAAAATGGATTTATTTTAAGAATCCTGAACGGAAAAAATCACGGGTTAATCCGGGACAAGCGTCGACATCGACTGCAAAACCAGATCGATTCGGCAAGAAGGCAACGCTCTGCGTTTGGTGGGATCAGAAAGGTGTGGCGTATCATGAGCTTCTAAAACCTGGTGAAACTATTAACACTAATATGGCTACAGACAACAAATGATCAATTTGAACCAGGCATTGATCGAAAAACGACCAGAATGGGCCAGAAGACAAAGGGCCAAAGTAATTTTGTTACACGACAATGCGCCTGCACACAAAGCAAAACCGGTTCAGGAAGCAATCAAAGCACTTGGCTGGGAGCTGCTACCCCACCCTTCCGACTACCATTTGTTTTCATCGATGGGGCACTCATTGACTGAGCAGCACTTCGATTCCTGCGAAGAAGTCGAAAATTGGGCGTCTGATTGGTTCGCTTCAAAAGACGAACATTCCTATTGGCGTGTTGTCCACAAATTGCCAGAAAGATGGTCAAAATGTGTAGAAAGCGATGGTCAATACTTCGAATAAAAATTTTTTACTTTCCCATTCAAAATTAGTGTTTCATTTTCACAAAAAAACGCTCACTTCGTACCGGTACGCCTGGTATTAGCAATTATTAATTAGAAGTTATTGTTCCTCTGGCTCCCGAATTGGCGTATTTCTGCATTTTTCGAGGATCTACAATTTCGAACGCTGAAACTTTTTCCAAAAAAAAAATTGTAATTTCGTTAACATTTCGATACTCCAAAAATATTCATCTGGATAAATTCGTTCTACAAAAACATCTTTTGGAGTCCATACTATAAAAGTTCGTCCACGTCAAAATATCCACCACCGATAGACGTGATTCCCCAAACGGCACTATCAACTACTGAACGTCGATTTACTTTATATTCGGAATGATTTGCAGATAGTTTTTGTGAGTTTGTGTTATATTTCGGCGTCGGTGTCGGTTCACTTGTCACTTTGTTTTCTTCTTCTTTACAATATGGACACTCGAATTTTAGATTTCACACAAGCAACTGTATTTTCCAAGATATCGATCTAAAATAACCCTTGGAACTCTCGACGCACGTTCTTCGGTGGGTTTTCCGATGCACTTATTTCTCGTGGAAAATGTTGACCGTCTATTATGAATCGACCATTTATGGAATTAATGACAGGATCCCGACCAGGATCACGAGAACCAACTTCAATGTGTAAGTTGCCAATTCTTTAATAAAAATATATTACTAGGTCCCATAATAAATATTTAAAAATATACATGATTTAGAGGTCTATTCTGTAAAGAATTCGATATTTTGAAATGTCTTTTAAAAAAACTAACAACCAATCAGAATTGAAATTTTTATACACTTTTATAGATACTACATTGTAAAAGAATTGTACAATTAACAGATTTACAGAATATGTAGACCACCATACCTTATGTACCGTTATGTATATCTATTTATGTAAATTTATATGTATGTACACCAATACCTCGCTTTGCGTCGTTTCGTTTTGCGTTTTTTTTTGCGTTTTTTGAGTCTTTAATTTTTTTCTTGTTTTCTAACAGATGGCTCCACTTTTGTTTCTAATTGCGCCATGCCATCAAAACTTGGAGATTCCTCTTCTAACTGAAAATCGACGCAATTTTAATGCAGTTTTATTTTCACTTTGTTTCGCTAATTTTAGAGTTCAGTTTCAATTATGTAGTGCATTGCGCTTTTTGTAACGTTTCAATTAGTGTTTGTGCTTTTTAAAAAAGAGAATAATTAATTTTTATAAATTTTTACGATCACGAAAAAGGTAAATATTTTTCCAATTTATTTATTGGCAGAGTTATATTATTTTTTTTACATACACATAATTTTTTTAGCCAAACGAGTGGAAAGGGCGCTGCCGATAGAATTACCAAAAATAAGAAAAAAACTATCAGCTCGGAGACAAAATTAGATATTCTGCGAAGATTTGATAAGGGAGAGAAGGGTGTGGAGATAGCAAAGGCCGTTGGTCTGGCCGCAACAACTGTCAGAACTATTAGAGATCGAGATGGGGATAAAATAAGAGAGGCTGCAAAATCTGCAACATCATTAGACGCTAAAACGATGACCCGTACAAGGAGCGCTTTGATGATCAAAATGGAGTCCTTGCTTTCTATTTGGATTGAAAATCAAGTTGCGCATAGAATACCATTAAGTAAAATGGTAATTCGGACGAAAGCAAAAAGCTTATTTGATGACATAAAAAGTAAAGCGGCAGTATCGAACGATAATGCTAGTGGTAGTAAAGACAAGAATGAAACATTTGAAGCTAGTCAGGGCTGGTTCGAGAGATTCAAAGTTCGAGCAAATCTGCACAGCATTGCTCTTAAAGGCGAAGCAGCTGGCGCCGATATAACTGCTGCAGAACGCTACCCGACAGAGTTAAAAGCATTAATTCATGAAGGTGGCTACGATCCGAAACAGGTCTTTAATGTTGACGAGACCTGGGTTATTTTGGAAACGTCTACCTAAAAGAACTTTCATGTCTAAAACAGAAAAATCTGCGCCAGGATTTAAAGCTAGCAAGGATAGACTGACTCTTCTTCTTGGTGGTAATGCAAATGGTGATTTTAAATTTAAACCATTTCTCATTTATCAATCAGAAAGTCCAAGAGCTATGAAAGGTTGTTCAAAGAATCTGCTTCCTGTCCATTGGCGAGCAAACAAAAAATCATGGATGACAACATCATTATTTCAAAACTGGGTTTTAACTTGTGCTATTCCAGAAATGGAAGCTTATTGCAACAAGGAAAACTTAAACTTCAAGGCTTTGGTCCTAGTAGATAATGCTCCTGGCCACCCAGTTTATGTTGATGAGTTGTCAGAAAACGTGAAATTTGTATTTTTGCCGCCTAATGCGACACCAGTTATTCGGCCGATGGATCAGGGAGTAATATCGACTTTTAAAAGTTATTACCTTCGACGAACATTTAAACTTCTTTTAAGTGAGACTGATGGACAAGATAAGACTATCATGCTAGAGTTTTGGAAAAAGTTCAACATTATGAAAGCCATAGAAATTATTTCTGATTCGTGGGAGGAGGTTAAACCATCTTGCGTGAACGACGTTTGGCGCAAAATATGGCCCGAATGTGTTCGCCGAATACGCGCTGCAGAAAATGACGGTACACCAGCCGTTCGTCGTGAAATTTCTAATTTAGCCAGAGAGTCTAATTTTGAAGGTGTGGAGGAGACTGACACAAATGAATTGCTAACCTCGCACAGCCGAGAATTCTCTAATGAAGAACTATTGCAACTGGAATCGCAATTTGCTAATGAAGAAGGTGCAAGTGACCGTTCGATAGAAATCTCCGAAAAACAAAATTTAACCTCGAAACAAATTTCCAAAGCGACGTGTTCGATTGACGAAGCTATGGAGATTTTTTTAAAAAAACGATCCCGACAGCGGAAGGAGTTTTAAGGTGTCCCAGGCGGTAGCTACGAATATCAATTGCTACAAGGAAATTTATTTTACGTCGAAAAAAAAAGCTGTTCAGCAAACATTGGACCAATTTTTTGGTGAAAGAAAGCCGACTTACGACAACGCCCATTATGGATTCATCAGAATGTGATTAATTTTAATTTTGTTTTTCATAAATTTTGTTTTAATTGAATACGTTTTTTTTTTGTTTTTTGTATGCATATAATAAAATTTTATATTATTTTTGTTTTTTTAATGTTTACTTTGTTCAATTTTCTTTTTAAAAAGTAGCATTTTCGTAACCCTGGAACCTATCTTCGATCTTTACATGGTTTGCTATAGAAAATCTTAATTCGCTTTGCGACGTTTCAATTTGCGTCGTGGTTTTTTGGAATGTTACCCCGACGCAAAGTGAGGTATTGGTGTATACCTAATTATTTACCTTTCATCTATCGAGTCACGTTCTACTATAGTTCTAGAAATATTTTGCTGTTGCCTACAACATGCGTTACTAGTATTTTTTATAATCGTGCCAATAACGATATATCCTTACAACTGAGATGAAGTAGAGTTTATCAAGACGGTATGTACATCATTCTCAAAATTATATATGCTAGGATCTGCTTGCTGCGAACTGCTTATATTAAAAAACATAGTTTGCATTTAAATTATTATAAATATAACATTGGATATTGAGGGTTTAGAGAGGAAACCAGATAGCTCGATGTTTGCTCTCATTGGAAATAATCAATCGTGCATCATCATTAATGTATCAAAACATCGTTTGTAATTTTATTACAGTAAGCATAGGTATTTGTTCAACGTAAAACAATTGTAATAGTTATTTACTATGTTCCACTCGCCATGTTATAGCGAATACGCTATATAATATATATATATATATATATATATATATATATATATATATATATATATATATATATATATATATATATATATATATATACCGTGTCCAAGATAAGAATGCACAGCATGGGGATCTTGAAAACGGTAGAAGATACAGGGTGGCTTAAATTAGAAAAAAGTTGCGCTATTTAGAGTATGTTCACGTGCTGGTCGCAAAAGTTCATTATCGTTTATCGTTTTCAAAATTCTCAAAAAAATGTGACTTTTTGGATTTTCGTTTCTTTTCATTTTTTAATTTATTTTAAATGATATTAAAAAACTACCGGCACTTTCTCGTTGCCACTTTTTAAGCTCTACAAAATGGCGTGTTCAAATTTTTAATCCGACGTTTCGTATCCGAGAACCCATCATCGACTTTATTTTTTTATATGGCCACAAACAAAGAGATGCCCTGTATTCGGTAGCATTATTCATTACAAATTCAACGATGTATCACACATTATGGTTTTGAAGCCAAAAAAGGGGAAAAACGTGAGTTATAAGGTTTTTTATTTTTTAAATTAGTAGGCATTGGAACAATCGCAATATTTTTGTTTTATCTGTCACATTATTGTTGAAAACGCAATTTGGTGTTGTGTAAGTTGTTGTTACGTGAATTTGAAGTGTTTTAACTTTTGTTCTTATTAAAGTTACTTATTCGTTGGTTTGTTGCTTCGTGCTTTTAATTTATTTACAAGTGTTACCATGGAAAGAGAAAGTTTCACAAACGAAGAAAAATTTGATATGTTGACGCAAAAATTGTGTAGCTGCTGAGCAGATGTACTCTGATAATTATCCTGAACGAAGACAACCTCAAAAATCCATTTTTAGACGTTTGGTATCTAATTTAAAGGAATTTGGTTCATTTAAAAAACCTGTTGTATCTCGTAAAAAACAATCCAACGAAGAAAAAGCGACTACTGTTTTACAGCCCATTGTTGAAAATCCTGATCTACAGCCCAGATCTACAGATCTACAGCCCAGTTCATTTTACAAAAGAATAAATTTCATCCCTATAAATTTAGAATTTGCCAGGGTCTTAGACCTGGTGACGAGAGAAGGCGAGCAAGTTTTTGTGAATGGTATACCAGAAAATGTGAAGAAGATCGAAATTTTCCTTTTAAAGTAATTTGGTCTGATGAAAGCACGATAACCAACAATGGCATTTTCGACCGGCGTAACAAACATTATTGGGCAACAGACAATCTTCATTTAATAAAAGAAACGAGGCATCAACATCGATTTGGATTTAATCTGTGGGTAGGCATTTTGGG
>JARFJA010000011.1:0-15153 GCA_036326145.1 Rhagophthalmus giganteus | reverse complement strand
GATTTTTAAAACATGATTATCTCGTTCGGATGATACTTACGAACGAATTTTTTTGACCTACAAATACTTACTAACGACTTAACTAACGATCGAGGCCGTTTTCGTTTATTTTTGAAAAAAAGTGACTGCTGGCTTTTTTTTAAAGTTCAAATATCTCCGTCACTTGCGACTTACAAACGAATTTTTTGACTTACAAATACTTACTAACGACTTAACTAACGATCGAGACCGTTTTCGTTTATTTTGAAAAAATGGCTGCTGCCGGGAAGTTAGCAGCCGATTTTTAAACATGATTATCTCGTTCGGATGATACTTACGAACGAATTTTTGACTTACAAATATTTACTAACGACTTACTAACTATACAGACCGTTTTCGTTAATTTTTGAAAAGTGGCTGCTGCCGGGAAGTTAGCAGCCGATTTTTAAAAAGATTATCTCGTTCGGATGATGCTTACGAACGAATTTTTTTGACTTACAAATACTTACTAACGACTTACTAACTATACAGACCGTTTTCGTTTATTTTTGAAAAAAAGTGGCTGCTGCCGGGAAGTTAGCAGCCGATTTTTAAAACATGATTATCTCGTTCGGATGATACTTACGAACGAATTTTTTTGACTTACAAATACTTACTAACGACTTAACTAACGATCGAGGCCGTTTTCGTTTATTTTTGAAAAAAAGTGGCTGCTGGCTTTTTTTTAAAGTTCAAATATCTCCGTCACTTGCGACTTACAAACGAATTTTTTTGACTTACAAATACTTACTAACGACTTAACTAACGATCCAGACCGTTTTCGTTTATTTTTGAAAAAAAGTGGCTGCTGCCGGGAAGTTAGCAGCCGATTTTTAAAACATGATTATCTCGTTCGGATGATGCTTACGAACGAATTTTTTTGACCTACAAATACTTACTAACGACTTAACTAACGATCGAGGCCGTTTTCGTTTATTTTTGAAAAAAAGTGACTGCTGGCTTTTTTTTAAAGTTCAAATATCTCCGTCACTTGCGACTTACAAACGAATTTTTTTGACTTACAAATACTTACTAACGACTTAACTAACGATCGAGACCGTTTTCGTTTATTTTTGAAAAAAAGTGGCTGCTGCCGGGAAGTTAGCAGCCGATTTTTAAAACATGATTATCTCGTTCGGATGATACTTACGAACGAATTTTTTTTGACTTACAAATATTTACTAACGACTTACTAACTATACAGACCGTTTTCGTTAATTTTGGAAAAAAAGTGGCTGCTGCCGGGAAGTTAGCAGCCGATTTTTAAAATACGATTATCTCGTTCGGATGATGCTTACGAACGAATTTTTTTGACTTACAAATACTTACTAACGACTTACTAACATCAGACCGTTTTCGTTTATTTTTGAAAAGTGGCTGCTGCCGGGAAGTTAGCAGCCGATTTTTAAAACATGATTATCTCGTTCGGATGATACTTACGAACGAATTTTTTTGACTTACAAATACTTACTAACGACTTAACTAACGATCGAGGCCGTTTTCGTTTATTTTTGAAAAAAAGTGGCTGCTGGCTTTTTTTTAAAGTTCAAATATCTCCGTCACTTGCGACTTACAAACGAATTTTTTTGACTTACAAATACTTACTAACGACTTAACTAACGATCCAGACCGTTTTCGTTTATTTTTGAAAAAAGTGGCTGCTGCCGGAAGTTAGCAGCCGATTTTAAAACATGATTATCTCGTTCGGATGATGCTTACGAACGAATTTTTTTGACTTACAAATACTTACTAACGACTTACTAACTATACAGACCGTTTTCGTTTATTTTTGAAAAAAAGTGGCTGCTGCCGGGAAGTTAGCAGCCGATTTTTAAAATACGATTATCTCGTTCGGATGATGCTTACGAACGAATTTTTTTGACTTACAAATACTTACTAACGACTTACTAACTATACAGACCGTTTTCGTTTATTTTTGAAAAAAAGTGGCTGCTGCCGGGAAGTTAGCAGCCGATTTTTAAAATACGATTATCTCGTTCGGATGATGCTTACGAGCGAATTTTTTTGACTTACAAATACTTACTAACGACTTACTAACTATACAGACCGTTTTCGTTTATTTTTGAAAAGTGGCTGCTGCCGGGAAGTTAGCAGCCGATTTTAAAACATGATTATCTCGCTCGGATGATACTTACGAACGAATTTTTTGACTTACAAATATTTACTAACGACTTAATAACTATACAGACCGTTTTCGTTAATTTTTGAAAAGTGGCTGCTGCCGGGAAGTTAGCAGCCGATTTTAAAACATGATTATCTCGTTCGGATGATACTTACGAACGAATTTTTTGACTTACAAATACTTACTAACGACTTACTAACTATACAGACCGTTTTCGTTTATTTTTGAAAAAGTGGCTGCTGCCGGGAAGTTAGCAGCCGATTTTTAAAACATGATTATCTCGTTCGGATGATACTTGAACGAATTTTTTTGACCTACAAATACTTACTAACGACTTAACTAACGATCGAGGCCGTTTTCGTTTATTTTTGAAAAAAAGTGACTGCTGGCTTTTTTTTAAAGTTCAAATATCTCCGTCACTTGCGACTTACAAACGAATTTTTTTGACTTACAAATACTTACTAACGACTTAACTAACGATCGAGACCGTTTTCGTTTATTTTTGAAAAAAAGTGGCTGCTGCCGGGAAGTTAGCAGCCGATTTTTAAAACATGATTATCTCGTTCGGATGATACTTACGAACGAATTTTTTTTGACTTACAAATATTTACTAACGACTTACTAACTATACAGACCGTTTTCGTTAATTTTTGAAAAAAAGTGGCTGCTGCCGGGAAGTTAGCAGCCGATTTTTAAAATACGATTATCTCGTTCGGATGATGCTTACGAACGAATTTTTTTGACTTACAAATACTTACTAACGACTTACTAACTATACAGACCGTTTTCGTTTATTTTTGAAAAAAAGTGGCTGCTGCCGGGAAGTTAGCAGCCGATTTTTAAAACATGATTATCTCGTTCGGATGATACTTACGAACGAATTTTTTTGACTTACAAATACTTACTAACGACTTAACTAACGATCGAGGCCGTTTTCGTTTATTTTTGAAAAAAAGTGGCTGCTGGCTTTTTTTTAAAGTTCAAATATCTCCGTCACTTGCGACTTACAAACGAATTTTTTTGACTTACAAATACTTACTAACGACTTAACTAACGATCCAGACCGTTTTCGTTTATTTTTGAAAAAAAGTGGCTGCTGCCGGGAAGTTAGCAGCCGATTTTTAAAACATGATTATCTCGTTCGGATGATGCTTACGAACGAATTTTTTTGACTTACAAATACTTACTAACGACTTACTAACTATACAGACCGTTTTCGTTTATTTTTGAAAAAAAGTGGCTGCTGCCGGGAAGTTAGCAGCCGATTTTTAAAATACGATTATCTCGTTCGGATGATGCTTACGAACGAATTTTTTTGACTTACAAATACTTACTAACGACTTACTAACGATCGAGACCGTTTTCGTTTATTTTTGAAAAAAAGTGGCTGCTGCCGGGAAGTTAGCAGCCGATTTTTAAAACATGATTATCTCGTTCGGATGATACTTACGAACGAATTTTTTTGACTTACAAATATTTACTAACGACTTACTAACTATACAGACCGTTTTCGTTAATTTTTGAAAAAAAGTGGCTGCTGCCGGGAAGTTAGCAGCCGATTTTTAAAATACGATTATCTCGTTCGGATGATGCTTACGAAGGAATTTTTTTGACTTACAAATACTTACTAACGACTTACTAACGATTAGCGTTCGGATTTAAAAAAATTCAAGAAAGTGGCTGCTAACTTCACGAACACGATTTTTTGTCTGTAGGTTTTCTTTTCGCTTCTTTCACGACCTTCGCCGCTCTCGCTGTTTTGTCAACGTGCCCGTTTCGCGTTGTTCCTCCGCCTTAGCCGGGGTTTAAGCTGACGAAACGAGTTAGCAAGGGACCTGACCATCACTAACGAGCTCATAATATAACGGTACTCGAATATAATTGATTCGATTGACGACTTACCCGGAACGCCACCGACGATTGCCCCCCCCCCAACCCCACCCCCCACAATAACAATATCGACGGCCGCCGAAACGTTTCACGCGGAGAGCCCTTTAGACGATTCCTCAAAAAAACCAAAAAAAAAAGAAAAATGAAAATTCGTCCATAAAATATCCAACAAATAAAATAGAAAAACCGACACAGCTAAGCGCGGCAAATATATCAATCCTTATTGGTAATAAATGTCACGGGATTCGCCCGCGCCCTCCGCCGCGCGTGCATTAGTATAATACGACCATATATTTAGGTTCTGTCAGTGGATGAAGACGCATCCGACGAACGTCTAACCCGCGAACGAAAAATTATACCGTTATGATAATACGCGCGCCCCCATCTTTTGTCTCGCTCCTAATAAATTTTAGAACGCCCCCGGTCCCCCTCGCCCCGGAACTTTTTTTGTCCGGTTTTTTCCTCTCGCTTCTTCGAACTGAAGGAGCGGCCCTCGTCGATTACGATGTGTTCTCGATGTTTTCGGCGAAAGTTCTTGTGCAGGTGCCGTCGACGAGAAAAGACTTATCAATTATTTTCCTCGATTTTCGTCCCCGTCTAAACGTCAGATTTAGCAATCTCTTCAATATCGACGTTATCTTGGTCAGCGGTTTTCGCAATTGGACAAATCAGGAAGGTCCGGCGCGTCCGCTTCGGGTCCGGCATCTCCCGGAATCGAAGTCCAGCTGTCACGGCTCGTTGAAATATGCCGCCCGCCCTTCGTCCAGTCGCGTGTGCTGAGAGCGCACGCGACTCGTGACATCTCAGTTTATTTGCCCTCCCGGAGAAATAAGATTTTTCGGTTCTGGCCGGCGCGAAACGCTGACGTACGAATTTTTTTTTTTTTGGGGGGGGGCGGAAATCGACGATAACCCGTCACGAGTTAAATTGCGAAGTAAAACTCCGCGCGAAAGCGTGCTCGGGCACGTGAGACGATGACCTTTGCCCTTACCGCCTGTCGTACGAAAGTCGACGTAACACACAACATGATTTATCAAAGGCGAAGCGAACTTCGTCGAAGCAAATAGCTAGTTAGTTCTGCCGTTTCGCAGCTCTTCGCCCCCCCCCTCGTAATGTGTAGCAGTGCACCCCGAGTGAATCTGAGGTGGTCCAACTCTCGCAAGAGTTGCGGCAACTTTCAACTTGCGACGCTATTGTGATTATTGGCCGGGCGACATTTTGGGCAAATTCGCGGGACGTCTTCAATCCATCGCGATAACACTTAATTTTCGACTTAATTATATGGAACGCGACGACAATTTCGAATTTATTCGCGAGCCGCGGCTGTCGTCGGCACGAGCAAGTGCGTTTACACGTTCGAAGTTTGCGGTTTTAGTTATTCGAAGTTGTTCGACTGCGGGGCTGGTGGGGGGGGGGCGAGGGAGAGAATTTGAAAACAACTTCGCGGTAGGCACTTGTCCGAATTAAATGACGAGCGAGACGCGCGCGCGCGATAAACAATCCCGACGCGCGAAATGCAAAGATCGAAATGCAAATTTAATTTAGAGGCACGTTCGACGAAACAAACGAATCGTCATTATCAGATCGAAGGAAACGGTTCGCTTCGCCAACGTCGCCGCGCGTCGCGTCGACTCTCTGCGAGCAACAAAGATAGAAAGAGAATAAAGTTGCAATTAGTTCGTTAAACGATACCGTCGGAAAAGTTCGATCCGAAAAGAAAGGGCCTTTCAGCAACACCGTCCTGCTGTAACCGTACGCGCGACTTCGATCCGCAGCGCCCTCGTCCGACGGCCGACGCTCGAAACGGCGAAACTTCGAACCAAATTTTTAAAATGCACCACATATGACGTTAATACACGTGACTGATACGTAACGTACAAAAAACAACTGCCGATTTAAATTTAACGACCGCACTTGGGGACGTAATTTTTTAATGCCGCACCGCGCGGAAGCTCCCTCAACTTTACTAGCTTCGAAATTGCGTCGCATCACATTGCGCTTCGGTTGCGTTTGCAAACAAAGTAATTCTTCGGAATTTTCGACCGCCTTCCCGTTGCGCGATAAAGCGTTCGCGCGGCGCTGGTCATGACTTACACTTTATGTGGCGCGAAAGATGGCGGGCGGATGTAAGAAGGGCTCCCGGAAGTAATTAGGGCCCCACGGGCGATCATTTCCGCGCTCTTCTGCTTATTAGGCTGCGGCGCCTCCACTTTCGGCTCTTACAGATGGATGTGTATCGTCTTGTATTAAGTTATGTCTAACTTGTAACTGAAAGCCTAGATCCTATTTGGGCTTAGTTGAGTGGAAACTGTTGTATAATTAGTTTATTAAATTTGCGCGATAAGCGAATGACAAAGACCCGGAATTATAGTTTCAAAGGAGGAGGCCGTTATTTGACGATTGCCAGAATTTCTATTTACCGAAATCCCACGGAATTTGCTCCAGTCAACAGATTGGGGGGTTTTTTCTTTAGTTGCTAATTAGCAATTAAGTAGGCGGGCCGGACCGAGCCAAAATCGATGGCTCCTTAGCCCGAGAGAGGAGGGGCGCACGTTTAATGTCGCAATTAAAAACCGTATTAAAACTACAATACGTCGTCGTCAAATAATTCGTTCCAATTAATGCATCGAAAAAATTGTAATATAAATCAGGTCAGTGAAATAAATCAAAAAAAAAACAACCAAAAAACCAGAAGAGGAAAAAGTATTTCCACTGTTACATGGAAAATAATTGAGTTGTCAAGAAACCCTCTGTCATATTCAGTCGTCGATAAAAGGAAACCGGATGGGAAACTTATTCCAATTTAAACAAAACAACGTCGCCAATAAAATGCGGAAAATTGTAAATAAATAACTAACCGCGGAATTGTCGCGGAATCTCGCGGCGATTTAATTTGCGCGCGCGTTAATCGTTCAAAAAAGAGAAAAAAAAACCTTTTCTCGAGGAGAAGGTATTTTCGGGCGTCGCGCGCGCGTCGGTTCTCATTTAAAATTTAAAGCGCGTTCCGTTCGCTTTAGGTATACCCACGTCAAATTTTTGCGCGCGACAGACCTTTTCGAATAAATAGAAGGACACCTTACGAGGGGCGTTTTAGAATAACCGGAGGGCATTTAATTAAACACTTTCTTTGTAAAAAAAAAGTAATATTCGGAAACGCACAATTTCCGAGATACGCCATACCGTTACAATTTATCGGATAAAATTTTGACGCCACTGGGTTTATTGCAGTTTTATTTTCATATTTTTTAAAATTGTTGCGACGATCGAAACTTTGAATTTCGTTTTTTATCCGTAAACGAACGCATCGAAAGGGTAAAAAATCTCTCAAAATAAGAGAAATTTGAAAAAAATTAAAATCGTGAAATAAATCTTTGTTTTAATATAAACTTACGTAAGAATGCACTGCTGCCGCTGCGACTGCCACTTGTCTGCGACGTGCTATAAGAAAAAAAAATTAGAAACTTCAAAACTTTTCCTTGTATTTCCCACCTTTTTCTCGTCGTCGTTTTCCCTCTATCGTCAATTTCGAACGTTGATTCTTATTACGTACTTACACCCACGCTTCACAATTCACTGTATTTCACCGAACGTTGCAATCACGAAAACGCGCGTGAGACGAAATTTCGTTCGTTGAATGTTTGTGAGGAGCCCCAACCGAGTCCCTATCCAAAAGCCTAACCAAGCTCGATTTTCAGTCTATGCATTAGTCGAGTTAGTCGACAAAGAAAAATCCTACCTTTCCTCACTTTCGTCGCATTAATGATTTTAGAGAACACAACACAACACGCAACGCTCGCGCACATACACGCAAAAAGGCCAAATAAACCGAACGAGCGCTTCTCGCACACGCGATCAATGCGACGCCGTAATTTAAAATTCGAACTACCGAAACGAGCGCTGCTCGGAAATCCCGCTTTTATTTTAAGACCAGTTCTCCGTTCGCACTCCGGTAAATCGCGAAAGTGGGCGGTGCGCGTGTTTTATTAGTTGCTTTTTGTTCTTTATCGGCCCCCATCAAAAAGCGATTAAACTTTCATCCGGTTCACGGTTAGTAATGGGGAAATTTTCAACTTTGAGGGGCACGCGAATATTTTATAAATTTTAAATAGAATAAATTTATAATTCCGCGGTATAAAGGCAGTGATTATCCGGATGACGGGACCCAGACGTGTCCTTTTGGCCTTTCTCCGATCTCGACGCCTAGATCACGAATTGTGGACGCATTTTCGGTCGCAATTTTGATCGTAGGAGGCCGAAATTTGGACAGCGTATTGTCTTTACGAAGATGAAGGCCGTTCAAAAAAAAATGTTTTTAATTCTAATCTCCGTTATTACTAATCCGATCAGTAGTATGAAATATGATTTGGAATCGGCATAAAATTCTCTAGCTATTATAATTTTCGATAATAATAGAAAAAAAGTGATATATTTTAATTCTTATAAATTGCTCTCGTAGAGATTATTATTCAAAAAATGTATTTCTTTCGAGAAAAATTTCTAGTTCATATGGCCATTTAATCGTGCGACAATCGAAAAATTTATTTCGTAATACCGATTTCAAACTTTGGAAAGTAACGGTAATCGTCAAGATAAGAAAAAAAGTCGTTTTCGAGATATCGGTTTACACCGGTATTTCAGAAACTAAACGTTTATCACAAAAAAGTGTTTGATTACATGTCCCCTCCATCACACTTGAAGAGTAAAAGAGTAAAACATCCTGCATAAATATGTAAATACCTAATTAATTGCGTAAACTAGTTTCGCAACTCAGTATCGCCATTATGTGACGCGCGACGCGAAAATATTTGCGAAGCTTTAGTTGCGAAACCTAAAGTGTCGTCGTGTGAACGAGCCCTTAGCATCTAATGCGAACGAATGACAAAAAACTATCTTGTAAACAAAAGCAATTTTTGCTCCGCGTGACTTTTTTTTGTTTTTTTGTTTTTTTTTTAAATAATTCTCGTTTTATAATCGGCGAAAGCCCCTACAAAAAAAAGAAGGAAAAAGAAAAACGACAGGCAATTTCTTTAGATTATTTTAATAATTACATCGTTTATGGACGCGCGCGGAACGAGGCGCAAAAAAACAATCGACGTCGCTCACGGAATTATTAATTTATTATCTAGTCGCTTCCAGTAATTTATTGTTAAGGGAACGCTTCCCGATATCAAAATAACAATAACCGATTGTCGTCGCCCCCGCGCAAGTTTCGTTTCCACGGCAACGTTGATTTATTTGATGAAAACACTCGCGCACTTACACGCAAAAAGGCCAAATAAACCGAACGAGCACTTCTCGCACACGCGATCAATGCGACGCCGTAATTTAAAATTCCGAAACGAGCGCTGCTCGGAAATCCCGCTTTTATTTTAAGACCAGTTCTCCGTTCGCACTCCGGTAAATCGCGAAAGTGGGCGGTGCGCGTGTTTTATTAGTCGCTTTTTGTTCTTTATCGGCCCCCATCAAAAAGCGATTAAACTTTCATCCGGTTCACGGTTAGTAATGGGGAAATTTTCAACTTTGAGGGGCACGCGAATATTTTATAAATTTATAATTCCGCGGCATAAAGGCAGCGATTATCCGGTTAATTTTAATCCGGTAAATATTAGCGAATTTTCATTGCGGCCTATCCGACGACGGGACCCGGACGTGTCCTTTTGGCCTTTCTCCGATCTCGACGCCTAGATCGCGAGTTGCGGACGCGTTTTCGGTCGCGATTTAGGTCGTGGGAGGCCGAAATTTGCGGACAGCGTGTTGTCTTTACGAAGACGAAGGACGAGTTTGTTAACCAGCCAAATAGACCGATCGGTTTCAAAATGACGCCGTTTCAAAAAATTTTTTTAATTCCAATCTCCGTTATTACTAATCCGATCAGTAGTATGAAATATGATTTGGAATCGGCATAAAATTCTCAAAAAGTGATATATATATATATATATTCTTATAAATTACTCTCGTAGAGATTATTTTTCAAAACATGTATTTCTTTCGAGAAAAATTTCTAGTTCATATGTCCATTTAATCGTGCGACAATCGAAAAATTTATTTCATAATACCGATTTCAAACTTTGGAAAGTAACGGTAATCGTCAAGATAAGAAAAAAAATCGTTTTCGAGATATCAGTTTTACCGGTATTTCAGAAACTAAACTTTTATCACAAAAAAGTGTTTAATTACAGTCCCCTCCATCACATTCGAAAAGTAGGAATAGTTATTTTAAAACATCCTGCATAAATATGTAAATACCTAATTAATTGCGTAAACTAGTTTCGTAACTCAGTATCGCCATTATGTGACGCGCGACGCGAAAATATTTGCGAAGCTTTAGTTGCGAAACCTAAAGTGACGTCGTGTGAACGAGCCCTTAGCATCTAATGCGAACGAATGACAAAAAACTATCTTGTAAACAAAAGCAATTTATTGCTCCGCGTGACTTTTTTTTGTTTTTTTTTTAAATAATTCTTGTTTCACAATCGGCGAAAGCCCCTAAAAAAAAAAAAAAAAAAAAAAACGACAGGCAATTCCTTTAGATTATTTTAATAATTACATCGTTTATGGACCGCGCGGAACGAGGCGCAAAAAAACAATCGACGTCGCTCACGGAATTATTAATTTATTATCTAGGCGCTTCCAGTAATTTATTGTTAAGGGAACGGTTCCCGATATCAAAATAACAATAACCGATTGTCGTCGCCCCCGCGCAAGTTTCGTTTCCACGGCAATGTTGATTTATTTGATGAAAACAACGTTTCGGTTCCGCAAATAATTTCATCAAAGAATACTAACACCGACGTTTAAGCAAATACATAATCGAGAAGTACTTAAACGTCGAAGTCCCTAAAATGATCGTTTCTCATTTAAACGGCCAAGGGCCGAGATGGCCATCTCCCGCTAAATTTATCTGACGCGTATTTAACGTGCGAATAAACGGTTCCCCGGCGAATACCTGTCAGATAAATTTATCGATCGTCGGATATAACGGTCCTAACAATAAGTATTGTATTTATTAGATACCGCACAACATTAGGAACGTACGAATTTGTAGTGTATCTATATCAAAAGGGACAGCTGTCCACTGTCCTTGCAGATCGCCGGTGGGGTGGTTCGGAGGCCCTCGAGATCCTAACGGTGGGAGTTCTGCAACAAAACGTCGCCGAGACTGCCCAATAAAAGAACGGTTAAGGAGATGTCTATATATTATAGTCGCTTATTTTAAGCCTAATTATCATTTCATATTGAAACTTTTTTACTTTTGTATTCGGAAACATATGAGGAATCAAGTGAAAAAAGAATTATGCTTTAAAAATGAGTTGAACATTAGTAATTTACTAAAATATGAAAAAAGCGTCAAAATACCAATAAAAGAACACCTTGCCCAGTAGAAGAACGTCAGACGCCCAATAAAAGAACAGAGCTATAAAATATTGTTATGGTCAATAAATCGGGGATTAAATAACGAGGGAAAATAGTTTTAATAAAAAAGTAATAAATATTTTGAATAAAATTCATTTATTTATGTTTTAAAACTCAAATCCATGGGCCGATTAATTTAATGGAGCGAGTGGAGTTCCGTTTTTAATTAAATTAATCTGTTTAGCCTTCATTTTTTCTTCTTTAATCTTAGCTCTTTCTTCTTTCCTATTTTCTTTTTCTAATTTTAATTGTTTCTTCTTTATTTCGGTCTCTTCTTTTTTAATTTTTCTTTTCAAATTTCTTTCTTGCTTTTCGGACTCTTTCTTTTTCTTTGGATTTGATAATCTCTAAACTTTGATCCTGCGAGAACAAGTGGTAAAGATTGTCCCTCTTTCTTTAGACTTTTATTATTTGACGTACTCGATGGCCACGAAAGGTGTTTCTCCCAAATACTATTCGGATTACTTGGTGAAGTTGGAGATCGACAACTTTTTTCATCTGTGTCGATTAAAGCATCTGAAAAAATACAAAAATGAAATTTTTAATATTTTTATTACTATTATGTGAATAGTTGATAATGAAATTTTTACCAATTTCACTAATCTTATGCACATCAGTTATTAATTCAGATATACTGCTTTCAACAGTGCCAGATTTTGAATTTTCAATATTATTATTATTCAATATGTCATTCACACAATGTAATTCGTAAGAATTAATTATAGGAATATCGAGTATGTCAAAATTTTGTTGGTTAACCTGTTCTTCAATTGCTATACGCACATTTTCATCTGCATATTGAACAAATTCATTGGCTTCATTTTCAAATATATTATCGATATAATCAACATCTATTATACTGAGTTCAGTATTTACTTGTGGAGGCTCCAAAGTGATGGAATTTCTATCGTCATTGTTTGTATTTCTTTCTTCATTAATCAATTCAAATAATTGAAGATTATCCATGCAGGTTTTCCATAATACATATGTTGATTCGGTGCAAGTTTTATTGCCGTTTCTGATATTAATAAATTTTTGGAGCTCCTCTTTCTCGATATTATTATAAAGAAATTTTTTGGTTAGTGTATAAACTGGAAATTCTTCAGTTGCATCTCTCGAATCGATTAGTTGACGTCGAGTTGATATGCACTGATCGTAATTAACTGCATTCTCATCGAAAGGATATAATCCGCATTTCCCGAAGCCATTTTTAATTGACTCACTTTAATTTGATCGAAAGCTTTTTAACATGGAGCGAAGTTAGCCTTTGTCCGGGAAGTTTGTGTTTCTTGTTTATAATTTTGGACTACTTCTCTCCATTTACATTTTAAACCTTTGAATATGGATACATCGCACGGCTGAGTGATGCAAGTAGAATTGGGAGAAGTGCCACTAAAATAATTGAATGTTCTTTCAAAAATCACTTAACTCCAAGACAGATGAGACTGATGACCGTCAAGAAAATATATAACAGGAAAATTCACTTTATTCTTCACACACCACGGATAAAAGACGTTCGCCATATATTCATAAAAGGTACTAGATACCATCCAGCCAGATTCAGACCGTCCAATTGACCACTCGTGTGGAATGGATTGTGATAGGTGTACCGGTATTCTTTTGTATGGCAACATTATCATAGGCGGTACAGAAGCACCTGCAGCAGAAAATGTGCACGGTACCGTGATATTTTCCTTCTCGTGGCCAGCAGATATTTCGTAAAGATTTTTTTCTTTTCTTGATCCGAGAAGGCGACTGCTTTTAGGACAAAGTTGGAGGCCAGCTTCATCACCATTAAAAATACCTCGGGTCTCTAAGACATCGGACAAGTTATTCTCTTGTAGATAAGTTTTACTTCGCTAAACCATTCTTTTAATTTATTTTCAGTAACGACGCACGACCTCTAGATATAACTTCGGTATTCTTTTTCTTATTTCGGGATGCCGCTTTAAGAACAATAACAACCCTGTCTCCTGGCTTGTTATCACGAAATACTGTACACCTTCCTGTATCGTCTAAAACTTTTTTTACGGCCACTTTAACTTCATCTGGATGCATAGGAAATCCTAAACGAGCCTTGTCCAAGATCCACTTCTCTAAACGGTTTTCTTCATCTTCTGTTAAATTAGTCTTGGGTCCTTTTTTTTTACATTTAGTGGCAGTAATTCTTTAACTCTAGTAAATAATACAGATTTAGGTATATTATATTGACTAGAAATTTTTCTGTAACTTTCTCCTCCTTTTATCCTCTCCAGAGCCTCGTGCAAGTCTGTCGTCGAATACTTGTGATTTTTATATACACGTTTACTTTTAGGCTCCTGAAATATGGAAAAACATATGCATATATTCATCTATTTTCTATCGATTATTATTATTATATATTCTTGCTCAACATCATTAAGAATAGCAATATATATTATATACTTATTACATACCATCTCTTGCATTGCTGATAAACACGAATGAAGCAATGAAGTTGTAAGAATAATAAACAAAAAATCTGAAACAAAAAAAGATACACGAGTTTCAATTGTCATTTGAATCACAGTAATTTAGAAAACAATTATAATCAATTTTAAAATCAATTTGATTCACATGGATAAAAGCCTGTTTTTTTACTGGGTCGGGGTTAGAAAATCATACCAGTAAACGAACATCATGATTATGTGAATTGTACATATTTTAAGATCGTGATTCTTATACTAAAATTATCGTAATTTTATGTAGAATCTAAATATATAATACTTACCAACTTGATTTGTCGTTGAATTGCTGTTTTTTCATAAAACTCACTTTCTCCGTTGCACGCGTCTCTTAGTAGCGACCACGAAATAAGCGAGGCGCTCCAAAACGTAGATCTTCAATATTTATTTACCGCGAAAATTTAAACTTTTATAAAAAAAAATATGTGAAAAATAAAGCTGAAATATTATTGCTTCTTCTCAAACAAAAAAAAGGGTATTTCGCAGTGTTTGTAATTTTTCATAATAATTTTATCAGCAAAGTGTTCTTTTATTGGGCAAGTCACCCTATCTACCACCTAAGCTCTATTCCCGGAATTTTGTCGATAACGACGAGTGAGGTTAGGTTGTAGGTGTGTTGCGTGTAGTTTTCTTCTTCGATTCTTGAGACTTTTTTAGGAAAGGCGGCGTCGTTGTGGCAATTTTGAAAATCGGCCAAATCGCCATGATTTAAAAATTACCGACCAGCGTCCGCCGTTGCGCCGTTAAATTATTACCTATACATATAATTAAACGTTGTTCGTGAAATTTGCAGCGACTAATTTAAAGCAGATCCTTGATCGAGTTAGGCCCGCTTGGGGCGGCAAAGCGTCGCTTCGCGTCGCGTCGCGTCGTAAACTAAATTTCGCTAGAATATAATGAATATAGATTACGTCGTGATGCGCTTATATTAAAATTATCCAATTTCCTCCGTTTACCGTAAATAAAACCTCGTTTCAAACTTGTAAAACACATCTCGCGTCATTTTTTTTTTAATAATATACCTACGTAATTTGTGTTTGATTAATATTTTCTTTGAATCCTTAAAATGCGGTTTACGCGAAAGCCTGCAGGTGATGACGGGGATCGATAAAGATGTATTTGCAGGACTGGAATATTATTTTAAGGGGCGTTTCGTGCGAACTTTCTGCTCGCAACTTCTTCGTTCGGGTCGTCCGCGAGCGCGCG
>JARFJA010000010.1:0-28934 GCA_036326145.1 Rhagophthalmus giganteus | reverse complement strand
TTAAATAGTCAAAATTCCCAGTGTTTATCTGCATACAACTACAATAAAATAAAGGTGCAATCCTACCTGGTTTAATTAAGAAGGTAAACGAAGGTGGAGCAAGGGTGATTATCGGACACTACCTCCATTTGAACGCCTTACTCGTTCACGCGTTACACACCAACTGCCCTTCTTCTCTTCGCATTTTTAAATCGTGAACCCTTTCTTTTACTTAATGGCCGAAAATTTCCCTAAATAGTCGGCAACCCACAACTCACCTCGTCAGCTTTGGTCCTTCTTTTTACCGCCTTATTTGAATTTAAACCTGGGTCATTACAAGTAATTCAAGGTAATTCTGTATTACATTCTAGAAATAAATACACACTAATACATAAGTTACCGATCCCTCGGTCGTCGCTAGCGGCGACCGTCGCAC
Organism: Rhagophthalmus giganteus; assembly: GCA_036326145.1. Taxonomy (NCBI): domain Eukaryota; kingdom Metazoa; phylum Arthropoda; class Insecta; order Coleoptera; family Rhagophthalmidae; genus Rhagophthalmus; species Rhagophthalmus giganteus. The sequence goes on along the minus strand of JARFJA010000010.1, from coordinate 28,519 downwards.
GGGCCCCGCTGCCGCGGGGGGCGCACGGCGCGTCACGTCGCGCCGGCCTCTGGCGGTCGACCTTGGGTTTATTCATGTTCGACGTCGGAACTCGGAATTGTCTGTAGACGATTTACGTTACTTTTGTTAATAAATTATATTTTAATTGCTTATGTAGGCAGTCGTGATGTTCTTTTACTTTTTCTATACATCGCGTAACCTTTAAATTAAATCGTTTTTCTAATATGGTGTTTTTAACTACGTTAAACCAACCTTCTGCTAGCGAATTCGATAAAACGTCTTTTTCGCTTTCTGATAGCAGTAACGTGGACCACAACGGCAGATATCGAAGATATTTTTTTATGCAGATATCTAAGAACTTAGGGCAATAAAATGGATTCAAAATTTCAACATGGTCAAATAATTTAGCGGAAGAGTTAATTTTAAAGAAGTCCGTGTAAAAAGAACTCTGCGAATGTAAAGTTTTAAGATTGTCGTTTTCATGTTGATCTTGAAAATCATCTTTGTTTTCGATTACATAATCGTGCATCTGACAGCTTTGAAACCGTTTTATGGCTTCTTCAACTTACAAAACATAATATTTATTTTTCAAAATAATAACAAAATCGGCGATTAAATTTTACACTCCGTAAAAGATTTTACCAACATTAAATTGTTCACTACACCTTCTATTAAAAAATATTTTAACTTTTTATTGTTGTTCGTCAATTTTTTAGCGTCAACAACAACCATTTTTGTAAAATGAGCGTAGCAAATATGTATACTTAAAAAATCTTTTTAAAATTCAGTTATAAGTTATCTGAAGATATTCTATAACTGACATGCCACAAAAAACAGTAATGTATAAGCTATAGCTGCTTACCACTTACTGACTTATAAAAACTTCCCGCTGCCGAGGTCAGCGCTCACGCTTATATCGTAGTTTTCCTTGCTTAAGGGGTTAGACCACTGTGGAGCTCTAAAAAAAAGCCTAACTTTGACAATTGATTCTGGGAGTAAGAAAAAACGAATCGAATTCTCTCTTTCAGGCTTTAATAAGTATTTATTGAAATGTGTAAAAAAAAATTTTAATTGACATTTTTATTTAAAATGGCGGCTACTGGGCCGATCTTGTAAATGACCTTTTTTAAGAGGTCCTCTGCGGGCGACGGCCATTACAGGAACTCGTGCTATCTGGAACCAAATAAAAAACGGGATCTTAATCTACATAGCAATTTCTAGTAAAGTACATACGTTTTTAGCATTTTATCAATTTTTAGCAAAATGGCGGACTTATAAAAAAAAAATTCATTTTTTGACCAAAAAAATGAGCAGTAATTTGTTTTTAAAATAAGTTGCAAAGATAAAAAAAAATCGATACGTAGTTTAGTAGATAATATTACTGTGAAGCTACAGTTAAAATTTGAAGTCGATACGTGCTACAGGCTCCGAGTACCATTGTCGCCCAGTTTGAAAAATGTAGTTTCAAGAAAAACGCGTTTAAAGTTTTACGTGCTGAAAATTTTGTTATACCTTCAATCTGCGATGCCTGCGCCGTACATTTCACCTTCCATGGACATGTGGAACTCATCTTCTTCCTTTCTGGATGCCTTCTGTTCGATTCGAGACCTTCTTGTAGCATCTGAGAGCGAACGATCGGATAATTTAATGCGGTTTCTATCATTCTCTTGACAGTAATTGTAGCAGTTCGGGCCAATTTTGATTCCTATATTCTGCATGAGTCTCATGACACTTGTGAGACCATCATTATAAATACCTGCAGCAATATATACAGCTGTGTCAAGTACATTTTTGTCACTAGATGTCGCTTTCGGGGCCATCGACCATACTGTAGCGTTAAAACTCTCATTGCTGTTTTGAGTGAAGCCGCCTATGCAACGAGTGAGTAGGTCATCACTGGTTAATTTTTCATAAATTGGAGTTATAGCCTTGTATACTTCTTCATGTAAAGGTGGTTTATGCGTATATTCGTCCAAAGTTCCAGTGGCCTTGGCCTTTTGCCACGAGCACCACGAATTTTCTCCGCTCGGGCAACGATCGTGTTTGGGCTTGACATCTGTTGATAATTTATGATCTAGCGTTGCGTAGATCGCAGTCCTCATTTTTTCTACAGAATCATGATTTCTGCGTATCGCTAGTCCATAATAAATTGACAGTTCATGATGTTACTTTTAACAGATATTTACTTTCCCACTGCTGCGCGAACTAAAATAATGCTTAAAATACTTACCAATTTGTTATTGTGGTATGAAGATAATGCCATAAAACTTAAGTCTGCTGTAGATAATCATACAAAACAAATGATGGATTTTAACAAGAAATTAATTGAAAAGGAACAAAATAAGGCTGTTTTGGCTTCAAAAGCGGAGCAACACGTTCGCGAAACAGATAGATTTGTAGAATTAGAGAAACTAATGATCAAAGAAAAAGTCATTTACAATGATATACATAAACAAAAAGAAAAAAGTGATGAGGTCTTCGAAAACATAAAACAACGTGTAAAAATATCAATGGAAGTTTTACAAAACAATGTTGATCTTTTGACAGAATTAAAAGGCGACGTACAACATTTAACAACTCAAATAGTCTCTAAGGAACACTACAAGAACTTACAAAGACCTAGATCGCGGGTTTGTCCTCGAACACGACCGTTTCGTCTGCGAACGGTTTCGGATAGTTCTTTATGCACCGACCGATGAATAGGTCATCACTGGTTAATTTTTCATAAATTGGAGTTATAGCCTTGTATACTTCTTCATGTAAAGGTGGTTTATGCGTATATTCGTCCAAAGTTCCAGTGGCCTTGGCCTTTTGCCACGAGCACCACGAATTTTCTCCGCTCGGGCAACGATCGTGCTTGGGCTTGACATCTGTTGATAATTTATGATCTAGCGTTGCGTAGATCGCAGTCCTCATTTTTTCTACAGAATCACGATTTCTGCGTATCGCTAGTCCATAATAAATTGACAGTTCATCGATCAATTTGCCAGTTAGTTTACCTTTTCCGCCGAGGCCCTTCGTTTTCTTTTTTAAATTCCGGAGATGCGTACCCATGCGTTTCTGGACGTGATCGATACACTCTTTCTTCTGGACAATTGAATCTCCGTAAGGTGATGAATTTACGATACCCGTATATGTCTTGGAGTCTCCATCTCCGATATAACTAGTATATTTCAGGTTGTGTAAAGATTCAGAGCGCTGGAACATTTCGCAAACAGCATTGACTTCCATGAGGCCCGAAGAGCCCTCGTGGTTAGCTTGGAATTCGTCGGCATGGGTTTCCAACCATTCCTCGTACTCTGTTGTACCTTCCTTCGTTTTCCAAAATTCGCATCCTTTACAGTACTTAGATTTATCGAAATGTCCACAACTTTACCAGTCTTCCATCCAATTAGCGAGGCGAATCCAAAAAGCGACGAGAACCCTCGTTTTCGCCATGATCCATCACCGGACACAGCTATTCCTCCGGAGATACTCGACTCATCGGTTTGTCCTTTTTCCTCTTGAGCGGCTCTCTTCATACTTTGTTCACAGATTATTTCTGCACCATTACGAATATATTTCACTACAGAATCATAAAATGACTGAAACATCGGCCGTGGAAGATCCATAAATGCACAAAATTTTTGTATGCCGTGTAATCCCACTCCGATTAATCGCATTGCAAGAATGATTCTGCGATTGATTTCGTATGCATTATCAATTAATGAACAGTTCGGAACAAAAACTTTGGCGCATTCTTTACACGTAATCACAATCTTGAAACCCATGCCACGATTTGTTGTTTCGGTGAATTCTACATTGGACTTGCACTTTTTACAAACAACTACTTGAGAAATTGCTGTAAACACTGTCAAAAAGTCTATCATCCTGTATCCAACATTACGATTCACTTCAATATCAAATAAATTATTTGCAGATAATTTTCTAGCAGACGTACCGACGTTCTTAGTAGGCTGCTCTATTTCAAAGCGATTTAACGGACGCTGCCGCTTTGACATGTTTGGTCCATCTGCTTTGGATTTCCTGCCTCTTTTGCCTTTTTGCTCCGAATAAACTCGCTTCTTGTCATCACTCATATTATTAACAATGATAGTTTATCAATAAAAACCACTGTAGTCAATAAAATAATTCGTTGAAGCAGGAAAACTAACGAAAACAGAAAGAAGCGTCCACGCGTTGCGTCGTTTTTCAGCTGACTGACCCACACATACAGCTGTATTGATGAACTAGCGCCTCCTAACAGATTTTTGGGGAACCACTAGAGCACTCAGGCTCCGTCGGTACATTAGTTCAGAGGGTAAGAGTCGCAAAATGGGGGAAAAAAGGAAGCCCGCCGCGACAGGTAGAAAATACGCTCGTCGCTCGCTCCGAAAGCTTCGACTCTACGGCGGTTTTGACACGGATAATATTTTTTTTTACTATTCTACCAATTTGATAATGTTTTAGGACCCTAAAATGTACTTTAAGCCAATAAAAAAAAATTAATTTTTTTGAAGATTCTACAGTGGTCTAACCCCTTAACTAATCTGTATATTTATTTATAAAAGCATCCCTACACTCGGCCGTCCCGATTATGAATCCGACTCGGATTCCGAGACATTGTCAACCCACGGCTTCATATATTCGTTACACGTGGAGGTTCGCATTGGTCCATCAACTGACTAAGCTCACTAGCGCTATACACAGTAGTGATAATGAAGAAGTTCACTAATTAAGTTAACATCACAAGGTTTTTTAAGAGAGATGTTTACACTAATTATCACTTAATCATTGTCTGAGAGTAATACGTCTTGTGGTAATCTTGGTTTCAGTCTGGTGGTCGTTGATCTTTTCCCTAATTGGTCCATCGTGCAATCCTATTTTCGTGACGTCATATCGTTCGTTGGGTTTCACTTCCACTATCTCGTAGGAACCTAAGTATTTCCTATGCAGTTTCAGTCCTCATCCGAACTGAGTCCTTTTAATCGCTATGAAATCTCCTTCTTTGTATAATTTAGGTTTTCTTCTTCTTAAATTGTATCTCTTTCGGTTTTCCTCTTGCATTTTCAATATTTGTACTCTACTTTGATTTCTTAACTCTTTTCTATGTTCATCAAAGTCTTCTATCAACTCTTTCTCCAATAATTCTCTAACCTTGTGTAAATTGCGCATTATATCTAGATAATTTTTATTTTTACTAGTACTACTGACAAATTGTCCAATATTAATCGTGTAATTATGGTTTACTAGAAATAATGTACAAATGTAATTAGTAAGTAAACAATATTTTACTGAAAGTATTTACGTGCGAAGTAGTCAGATTTCGGTGCCCGTGTGGCCTACATATCTTGAAAAACAAATTGAATAAAGAAAAGCACAATGGAAACGAAAAAATACAGAAAACCAATCAAAACAAACAAAGTTTAAAAAAGTCAATTCTGAAATTTTCCTACAGTATTTTTTTAAAATTCTGTTTGTTTTTTTAGATATCTCACTACTCTATCTCGCACCACATCAGATACGATAACACCACAATCAGTGGAAAAAATAGGAAGGTTTCATTAACTTTCGACAGTTTTATGACGAAAAAACCTGAATATGATATAATTATGGCCGCTAATGTATATGATTGCTGTTTTTCTACGACGATTTATCCGTTTACTTCGTATATTTAAATCGCAAACGGAATATAAACTTTTAATTGATTGTAAAATAAAATAATTGCCGTTTTTTTATAAATGAAAATTTATTGTCAAATACTAAATAGTATTGGATTTTAAAATCATATAGTAAATGTTCTGAAATGCATTGTTCTGCAACAATAGAATATTTAATGTTACTTAATTTAGGATCTAAATTATTGCAATCAAAAAAAGTTGATGTATTTTAGATTCTATTTGAATTAGCAATAGCGTCGCTCTAGTTTTGGTCATTTAATAAACATGACTGATCAACATCAAGGCACGTATAATTTTGATTAAACAAATTTTGTAAACTTTTACTTTGCACAAACTTTTGCGTAACGAAGTAGTACTATTAACTTCAACTGGTACTGTAATACAGTTTTTAAAATAATTTTTGCCATTTATTAATGTTATTAAAATATTCCTAACATTGCCCGTATTTCTAATCTACCTATTACTACTACCAAAGACCTGAACACTAACGTCCTTTACATATAAAGTAATTGGAATTGTTAGTAACAGCTGCAGTCTGCTCTTGATTCTTCCCCGACATTTGTTCGGCATTCCTCATAAAATCCCTGTGTATACAGAAGTGGCAATCTATGGGTCTCCCAGCAGAAAAGCACCTCCATTGATTTGGTCCCCCACAGTCTCTTAGAAAGTCGCAAGCGAAAGTTGAGGATTGGGAGTCTATAACGTGGAATGTCTGCTCACATCCTTGTATTATTAAGTTCATAGAAGTACATAAACCAGATTTTGTGGTGGTAAGCTGACATACAAGGTGTGTAAATTAAGTAATGAGACTGATTTTTTTATTCGAATAGAATTACAATTCAATATTGTCTCCCTCAAAATAACTCCTTGGAAAGCCACACAGCGCTGGAGACGGTTCTTTCAATCCTCATAGCAGTACTGGAACTCCGATACTGAAATAGCCTTCAGCTTGTCGGTTACAGCCGTTTGAATGTTTTCGAGTGTCCCAAAATGAGTTCCCTTAAGGTGATTTTTCGATCTCGGGAAGAGGAAAGAGTCACAGGAATGTTTTTACTGGCCAAAAACTCGATTACTGAAATTGCTGTGTGACGAGGCGCATTATCGTGATGCAACACCCAGTTGTTCTTGATGTTTGGTTTCACACGAATGACCCTTTTTCGAAGTTTTTCGAGAACCTTTCGGTAAAAGTGTTGATTGACCGTTTGGCCTTGAGGCACAAATTCTTTGTGGACGATTCCCTGGATATCGAAAAAACAAATCAGCATGCATTTGATCTTCGATTCTTGCTTTTTTGGGCCTTGAAGAGGTTGAAGTGTGCCACTCCATGCTCTGGCGCTTGGTTTCCGGGTTGTATTCAAACATCCAAGACTCGTCACCAGTAATGACACGTTCCAGAAAATGGGGATCATTTTCAATCGATTCCAAAATGTCAAGGCACCTTTCCCTCCTGATGTCCTTTTGGTCTTGCGAAAGGTTTTTTGGAACCATTTTTGCGCAGATTTTTCTCATCCCCAATTCATTGGTCAAAATCTGTTAACTCGTGTTAACTTGTTGAAAGCATCCATATCTATCTCATTTTCTGCAATAACCAACAATTTCAAGTTATTGTTGTACATACTTATACAGCTAATTAACCTGTTCGCGACGGGCTTAGGTATCGCTTGGCGCTCGTACCAGCCGGCGTCGGGAGAAATCTTCAAAAATACATTTTTTTACTTTTTCATTATCCTGGTTATTATTTACTGTTACGTACTTCAACAATAAGGATAAAAAATTATTGAAATAGAAAAATATCAAAATTTATTAAAAAAATTAAATTTAACATTCTAAAAAAATAAAATAATATTTCAGTAATGTAAACAAAAAATTAAAACTTTTTCAACGTATGGTAATTCTTGAAGCAGGGCACTACACAAAGGGCTACATCACACTCTTTGCAGCAAATGGTAGTATCTTTGCGTTTTCTCGGGCCTAAACTTGTATTAGAGCATACATGGCATCTTCTTTGCGATCGACCTTTTTTTGCTGTTTGTGGAATTAGTTCTGGAAAATGTCTTTGAACAAGTCTCAAAGGATTGTCAGCATTCTTCTTTGTCCGTGCTGCTGTCCACGTCTTGTGCTTCTCGATGAGTTGTTCAACAACTTTTCTTCGAAATTCGTAGATTAATGGTTTTTTTCCGGTGTACTACTAGTGACGTACTAGTACGGCAGGCGGCTCTCAGCTACCGCACATTAATAACATGACGTACCAGTACTTCAGAAAACAGTAGAGTGAGCAAAATTAAAAACGTATGTGTATGTTAATAGGCCACAAAAGAAGGCTTTTCTTTAAATATTGTGTACGTCCCCAGGCTGGGCCAAATATGACAAATATCACAAGTACGTCAGTCGGCTGTTGATGTCGCTTTCAGAAATCGTACATGTACGTTAGTCGTCGTGAAAAGGTTAACTCTTTTAAGTTAATAAAAATAATTCTGATAATAATTTCTAATCATTCTGATATTAATAAGCCAACCAACCTTTCTGCCTGGCTGGGCATTTGTTCCCGGACTCGAAGGCATTCCTACACAGGCGGGACTACTTGCACTTTTCACTGCTCACACACCACTCCTTTCTGCAGCCCCAATTTTGATTTTTAAAATCTTTCAGGAAGTAAAGATTGCTTGCTTTTCATATTGCTTTTTTTACTGCAAGTGCCTAAGTCCCTATTAAAATTTATTTCTTTTACTTAACTATGAAATGAGCATTCAGCATTCATATGTTTGCCGAATGCTGCATTTCACGGCAATCGTTTATTGCCATAAACAGTCTTCATTGTTGCGCCATTCCACAGTGGGCCAGAATCCAAAAAAGGTGGTCAAAATACAAAACTCGTATGTTGATTTGATTCAATAAAAAAATGTAGTGTTTCAATAATTTATACGTAATAGGATAAATAATACTCCTAAGTAATATAAATTAAAAAAGAAATTACCAAGACGTTTGAAGGGTGCAGTTTCTCGCACAGTAAAATGTCGTAGATAATTGTTATTTGTTTATTATAAGAAGTAATCATATCCAGCATTTACTACGAATACGTACACTATAACTATTAATATAGTGCCACGTCATTGCGCATTGCCTCAACCCGGCCACCAACACACGCCACGTCGTTGCTGTACGACTCCCCCGGAAAAACGGCCGTCCCCAATACCATCGGCCCAACCGCTCGAGCATAACACTTAGCATCCTCAGTCACTAACGGATACAATGTCTGATAGTGAACCGGTGACCCCACATGCGTCACTCGATGGCCGAACTCTAATGGTTCACCCATCTCCAGGTAGTCATACAACAACGCCGCTTGTATGTGGCTCATTGCATGGTCATCTTCTTTACGCAAAAACCTCTCAATGTCCGCGATGTTACGATTACTCTTTGATGTTACGTGGCGTATCCTAATGGCTTCATATGTTGCACGAGGTACCGAGAATCCATAAGTTCCCTTACCGATTGACAGCAGCTCACGCCCATCACCATCTACATGCGATATGTGATTCCACCCCTGCGAAGTCGTAACTTGCCACCTCTTCAACGGGTTTCGTTTCACCAACAAGCTAAACAAAAAAGGCACCCAAGCTTGCGGGATTAACGAAATTACCCGTCTACTTCGATCTGATGGACAATACTTCTGGTCCACCGCTACGATCCACACACCACACAACGACTCGACGGTGATATAACCCGCCCCATAGTCCCACAATTTATACCTGAACAAACCCCCTCCGTTTACTCGGTACTCGACTTCATTATCCTCTATCGAGAACACTCCATCTGCCACCGATCCACCAACGCTCTGTGGCACAAACGTGTACAATAACATTGGTTTTCCCTTACGCAACCAAAACGGCATCTCAGCATAGTAATCCACATGGACCATAGTAAAATACGTCTGGTCTGTAATCCCACTATCCTGATACTCCATCACATAGTCACGAGGTACGTAAAACAACCGTTGTCCATGGCCCTCATCTCGGACACTCTTCGAAACGTTATACGCCTCATACCCAGCTCGCACGCAAAAGTTGGTCATAGCAAAATCCGCGGCTGTAGGCAATCCAGCACTTGCTCCGTGACTGTGTGTCTCGATTTTCTTCCCAGCCTCCAAATGAAACTTAGCATTAAATCACTTTTATCTATCAATTGCGAATTTACAATCTACTTCTTTCTTTAATCTTCTCTCTGCTGGTTGGTGTGTTAATAGTTCGCCTACGAGCGGATTGCTATGCGGATTACGCATCTATTTTTATATTTGGTAGCAATGGGTTTGATAATGTCGTTGATGAATGGTATTCTTAGGTCAGTATGTAGAGTTTGGTTAGATATGTACCAAGGCGCGTTAGCTAACATGCGAAGAGATCAATAAACTTAATGAACAAAATAAAAAAAAACAACGAAAACAATAAAACCTTAATCGTCTTCACTATCGTCACTAAAAAAAATGATAAATTTCTGAATTAAATGACGAACATGGTTTTGAGTGTAATTTTCGCAATGATGAAATTAGGGGATCTGAAGATATTAAGATCCGGCATGGTGAAAAGTCCACTTCACAACATGCCCATTACAAGGAAAGACAAACAACAGAATATACGTCATAAACAGTTGAGAGGTTAAACTGGGCGTTTTCTCTAGGAATCCTTTCAGTTTTAATTTTTATACAATCTTTCAGTTACGTACTCTTCCTTAATAAATCTTAAGTTTTTAAAATTACAAAATGTCTCTTTAGGTTGCAACGTTGCACAGCACCGTAAGGTAAGCGCACTGCCCCGGTAGCTTTTCAGCCGAAGACGGGGGTGGGTGGTTTGTAAGCGCTAGAAAAGAAACTCGTTCGAACCTTCGGAAGTTATTGATTTATTTACACGCAATATATAGACAAGAACAATATTTAAAATAAACTGTGATTCCGACTTCTTTCGGAGGGTACTGTATGCGATGTGTCCTTCGGACGCACCGTGTATATCTCATTGGAGCGTATGAGTAGAATAATGTTTTTTTTGTGGTAAAACTAGTTAAAAAAATATAACTTTTATTTCACACGGAGATTTTACAATAGACAGTACAATTCACTATATCTAATGTAGAAGTCGTGCTATTAACGTACATGCTGTGATATTTATACTAAAACTATAATTATGATTATTCTTAAATTATAAAGGTCGTTTAGATATATTTTATCATTTCTGGAGACTTATAATGATATCCATTACTGGGAACTATAAACTAAGATAACATTCTATTTTAAATATAATTATCACATTTAGGAAAGTTTTATGTATATATTAACATTATAACTGTAGTCAACGCTGTCGATGTCGGAGAGGGCTTCCTTTGATTCCCCCTAGCGGGCGTTCGGATCGTACCCGTTGTCGATGCTATCGGTTGCGGCGGCTCTCGGTGTCGGAGGGGTTTCCTTTGATTCCCCTAGCGGGTGTTTGGATCGTACCAATTGTGTTCGGCGGGTACTGACTTGGCAACTGAGAGCTAAACGCCACTCAAAGTCCGCAAGCGCAGCACTTTCGGCTTGGGTCCCCGTTTAAGAACCGGAGCTAAACGCCACCTCGTCTGCAAACGGTTCACAAAGTCCCGGCGGGCTGGGTTCAGAGTCGACTGTCGGATAACCCAGACAGCTCCCTCTAAAGCCAGGGAACGGTTAACCCATACAACGTTTCCTCGGATGAGCTTCCACTCGAGTGTCTATCTCGACTCGCGCGGCCGTTTATATAGCCCCGGAGACCTCCCTCCAATACGGGGCGCTTGGTTCGGGTCGCTTCGACGATGTTCGGGAAGTTGGTCCGGCCCACTGGCGTCAGGACGGCGAGAATTTTGAACGCAGTCTCGTCCTGCTCGTTGAAACGTTACATTCACCCCTCCCCTTCGGAGAGGATGTTGGGATGTTGGCTAGGACGGTGGTGAGAGCTTCCAGATGCTCAGGGCTGTCCTCGACCGGACAGAATAAGGTGGTGAATTGCTCTTAGGAAACCGGAGTTGATTCCCGGAGGTGTACCGATGGATGCTACGGTCGGCACCTAGGAGGGCTCGCTGGGTACGTGGTGATGGTGTCGGCGGTCCCAGGGTCTTCCATTAATAGCTCCTTCAGCCATTTTCGGTCGGTTCGGGCGAAGACAAGCGTGGTCGGGCCGACGGTCATGGTGGCATGTCGGACAGCTCGTCTTTGTAATTTCGCCGCGGTTTCTGTCCCTCCTTGTGGCTTGCTTCCAGAGGCCCATCTGGCTTGGCGAGCACCTGACTCAGGTTTCGTCGCACGGCTGCTTTCCTCGCGACAGAGTGTCGGCGACGACGTTCTGTTTACCCTTGCGGTATTCAATAGTAAATCTGTATCGTTGTTTCACGGGTTGAACGCCTGGTTTGATTTTTATTGTGTGTTCCACTTGCATGGTCGGCCCCTTCAGGTTTTTATACTTTGGTAATTCTTCTTCTAAGAAGAGATTTAGTGCCTCTACCTCCTTGTCTTGCAGGGCCTGTAAACTACCTACCGGATAAGCTTCGGGGTTCGGAGTGGTGCCTAGATAAACAGTTCGGTTACGGGTGTCGATCGTGGCTCCCACGTCCATTCCTAAAACTATCGGAGCGTTCAGTTCTAGTAGGAAGTGCCAAGTAACGGTGACGGTAATTGGTCCGATTTTAGCTGGTGCGGTGTATGTTATTCGGCCATCTGCGACTTTGATCTGATAGCCGCTAGTACGTTCTAATCTGCAATCCCATACATTAGCTACTAGAACAATACCACATCCATAGATTTCATGTAGAGCCTTACCATGGATAATTGTATCAAAGAGGAACTTAAAAACTTTGAATATAAAGATGATACCTATGAAACCTGCAGATAAATTCCCGAATATTAACATCCATCCCCATACTTTAGTGATAATGTTCTTCCCCATATCTTCTATTACCTCTGGAGTCAGCATACCACTTAAGGATAATCCTTGCATGACATACTGATCTCCATTTAACCTATGTGATACTATACAGGGTCTTTCAGAACTTGACCGTCAACGATTGGGAAATGAAAATATAGAACACATAGTAATCATTTATGCAAAAACCGTAAGAAAATTGTTCAAAAAATCGGCAAACCTGGCTTATGGACTGTTTGAGAAGCACTGTGTTAGTTATAAAAAGTGTTCAAAGTTTGCCCCGCCACATTCAACACACGCCTGTGCCCGACGTATCCATGATTCACTACACGTTCTACGTAAAATGTCCAGTCGTTCTCGGATAACACGTTGAAAATGATACGGGTATGATTGGTTCTCCCGCAATACACGCCAAGTTGTAGTACGAGATATTCCAACTTGTTCTGCAATTGTCACAGTACTTACTCTTGGATTATCGTCCACGATGTTTAAAATCTCCTCCTCTACGTTCCGTATTCTTCGCGGTCTTCTAGGTCCACGCTGCATCTGTAAAGTACCGAAATCACGTGCCCGTTGCATTACATTTACAAATGCTGAATATCGCGGATGATATCTTCTGGGAAAGCGTTCAGCGTACAGTCGGGCTGCCGCTCTCGCATTTTCATTTGCTCGCCCATAAGTAATTAACATATCAGTTAATTCTATATTTGTAAATGCATGCGCCATTGCAAGAACAGTACTCATTCGCACAAACATCTGTACTAACTGTAACCAATGAAACGTAATGTAACGGTGCATCACGGGACGTCTAACAGTCTGGATCTTACACAGGCTTCCGAGAAGGCAACGTCCCTGTCACTGCACCAGTTTTAGATATATTTCAGGTTTCAGCAGCTCTATAACGGTTTTTTCTGAATTTTTAAAACACTTTTTCTCAGGTTTTTTGAAATATTTTATTACTGTTTTTTTGCACTAATTGTTACTATAATAATTACTACTAATACTATACTATATAATTACTATATAATTACTAATTACTATATAGTTACTATATAATTGTTACTGTTTTCACCTCGCAATCGTTGACGGTCAAGTTCTGAAAGACCCTGTATCTTCAATAGATTCCCGTTGGTTCTGGAAAGCTATATGCTTTCTGAAATCATCAAGTTCTTTGATCGTATAAATTCCGGTCTAATGATTGATACTTCCAGCTCACATCTGCAGTTGGCTTCAAAGTGTTTGGAGCATTAGATCTGATATTATTTGGTGTGAATGCATACCAATTTCCATTTAGATAATATTTAGGTGCAATGAGACTACTACAAGGGACTTCATCACCTATTTGAGTTAGAATTCTTGTCTTAGGAGTCATAAACATACTTTTATTCATGTATGTTACTGGTAATTGTGAATAACATTTGTTTGTGCTTCTCTTGATAACATCTACTGGTTGACACTTGATTATATATGCAACCTCTCCCATGATTGTAGCTGTATAACCAGGTCCCGACATATAATTGTAGGAAAACTCATTTGCATCTACCTTTGTGAGGGTCAGTAGGTTATGTAGCACACGGCGTTCAAGATTGCATTTTTGTTCGTGCAAAGAAATTGCAAGTGATTCGAGGTTTCTTTTAATCCTCTCTCAACATACATGAATTTAGCATTCACGTACAGAATTGTATCCACGTTGTTAGGTAACAATGAATTACTCTTCAGTACATATCCAAAAGCCGTTTTAGGGATAACATACAATTTCGGATGTTCAGTTTTATATGCAACTTGATTACAGATATGTGTAGGTGCTGTAGCTTGGATCGCAAAAGACCTTTCTGATGTAGAGGCAGAATAAATTGGAGGAAATTCTTTTTTTTTTTTAATTTTATACCCAATACATTTCTGGGCACATTTAACATTACAATCTGATCATAACTTTGATCAATTAATAATTTGATTCTAACTTAAATTGCTACAGGTTGAAACTTAACTAAGGATCTATTCACTAGTTCACCTCAGGTTCTGATAATATTAAAGTACACTAATTTTTGCGTGTAACTACCGCACAAATACTCTCAAATAAAGAGTACCTCTATTGAAAACCTCAAAACGATCATGCTTATATAGTTGGGGACTGTGTAATCTTGAAGATGGGAATAAAACTAGTGGTAAAAAATATAATTAAACATTTGACCAGTATGTGACGTATGTTCAGCATGCACTTGTGAGTTAATTCTATTTACCTAATAAATTACATTACAAGTACATAGTATGTATAATAGCAAAGAAAAAATAAAAAAATTCTAAATTTTTCGCTCAAATGTTACTACTCGTCGTACAATGATTGATGGTATGAACGAAATGTTACATCAGCTTTCGAAATTATGTCTTTGGGCAATTGCTAATGCGAATCACACAATAAAGAAAACATAAAAATCATTAACTTAATCGATTCAACTTGACAAATTCGTCAATGTTTCATGGAAATAATCGAATATTTGACGAAGTGTTCGGACTTAATTCTCGAGCAAGTTTTAGTAACCGCCACTACCGGCGAAAAGATCTACGTAGTGCTACAGGAAAGACTCCATAAAAATCAGCAGGAAGATTAAACTGCGACAGCAATTACCTAAGATATCTGTTTCGCAGACATCGAGGGCGGTTATAAAATAAATAATCGGAAACGACATCAAAAAAGCTCTGCTAGCAATTGAAAGATGAAAACAACGAACACGCGTTAAAATAAAATTATGCGTTTATGTAAAATGTTGACATTCCTTGGTATGCAGAAGCCAACGCGACGTATGAAAACAAGCAGCAGTTGATTATGCAACGATTGTTATTACCTCTAGTGTTTTACTAATTACTTAACATTTTACTAAGACATTGGTGCGCAATTATTCGCGAAAAGACAAAGTTTACGGCCAGTTTAAGACATCAGTTATGTGCGACTTTCACGTATTTTCGGGGCGCGAACTACAAACGTTTTTACTGATCAAGGGAAATTGAAGGCCATAAAACTACTTCGACCTGTGCATAAGTTGACTCGTCAATTTTCTTCTTGCCATTCTTCTTCGTTACATCAATTATGGCGGCGTTTAGCACTACGTTCATGCTACGCAAGAATGCACTATATGGCATTCTACTATCGATCCGGAAATTGATACCTCGAAAGGAATCGTACGTCCAGTCTACTAAATCAATGAACCCCCCGAATTCAAAATTTTGGCTGTAGACCTCTATTGCTGGGACTGCCGTGGAATGAGGACCCAAATCATACATTACTTCGTCACTGGGCGCACTCTTATCACTAGCAGCGAAGGCATTTGGTGGCTGTGCCGACACCACATCCCTCGGCTTCGCCTTTGATTTACTCGTCTTTTCCTTCCATGACGTTGACGTTCTCGATCTTCGTAATCTCTGGTCTCGGACCAGTTATTAAGTTGGTTTTGTCCATGGAGGGCTGACCTCTCCGAAAACATCGGCCTCTCCATCCACCGCGGCGGGCATTACCATCTTTGTGCAAATTATCATATGAAGCCATCACAATTAAGTGGAAAAAACTGTCTTCTCGACCGCGAGTGGATAATGACTGACAATGAGAGAAAAAAGTGATTGGACGATTTGCATGTGCCATACGTAAATTAATTTTGAATGAAAACGGCCCTGTGTGGTTTAACTCGGCGAGCAACTTATCGAGCTACAATTAGAAGACGATGTGTAGAAAATTCAAATTTAACTGACGAACACGGATTGATCTTCAACGAAGAGTGATTAAATAAATATTCAGTGAATGACTGACGAACCAACTTTAGGTGCAGGCTTCTAATCTACTGCACTGATTATGTCCACCACAGTGTCGGCTACTTGCTGTACTTGTTGGCAAATAAAACTACTATGTACTCTATTGTGTTGTTTCACCATTAAATATAATGGTTTTCGGTATACATGTGTACTGGTAATTCATTAGATAGGTAGAATTTATGATATACATCCTGAACGCGCGCTATATGTATAGAACGGATTTAATGCTATCTTAATTTTTTTTATAACTAGTTTTTTTCCATTTTCACGATTGTCTTGTTGAATAGAGCAACATTTTTGTAGCGTTGAAGAGCGTTTTTTGAAACTGTTTTAAGGGCTCTAGGATTTTTGTACTTCCCAATCATTGCAAGGTCCATTTTGAGGTTTGCTGTAGCATTGCTACATGCTAAAATTGTCAGCATTTCCTTATTACGCTTGTAGCCAGGAGCTGCCGCTTCACTTCTGGCTGCAAGACTGTTACTAGGTAACATTTTGTAATTAAGACCTGATTCGTATCAGTTAAATATCCGATCACCCGTTAGGCTTTCAGTTTCAATAAATTCCTGAAATCTTTTCTTGAATGCTTCCATTTCTTCAAAATTCGATGATAGTTTTTCACCACAAACACGTAACTGACGGATATCGTAGCGTTTCTTCCATCGATCGAGCCAGCCGACACTTGCTGTGAAATCTGGGTCTCCTTCATTGAATTTATTTCGAAAATGCAACGCCTTTTGCTGTAAAATAGGCACCCCTTTGTCCCTGAACTATGTAAACCAAACATACAAAGCTTCACTAACTTTCTCATAGTTTTTCTTTGTTTTAATGCACCCTCCATTACTCTTGATGCACACCATTTTTCTATTTCTGTTCGGGGTTTTTGCAGTCTCCTACCCGTCCAACGCCAAAGTTGTCAGCTACCTTCTGTATTGTCTCTCCTTTCTCTTGATTGCCTCAAATTTTTTTGTTCCATCGATACAACTTTCTTTCTTTTCGTCGCCATACTTGCGTAAATTTCAACTTTTAAACAACACAACGTTTGTCAAATTAACATACAGACACATACGCATGCAACAGACGATAAACCGATCCGCATACAATGATAAACTGGAATGCACCGAGTAGTGACACACGAGTCGTAGTGTAGGCGGGTAACCAATTACCTGCGGTAGAGTCGGGAGCAACAAAAAATAGATTACACTTACGCTCGCAACTTGCACTTCTTGTTGCCGATTAATGCGTTTTTTTGTTTGTTTTTTTTGTTGCGGTGGTACGTCGGATAAGCGAAGGTCGAATAAACGAAACTCTACTGTTACGTCCTTGTTGGGATTCCAAATTAATCTTAATAATTTGGTATCGCCGTTTTTACCGAAATTTATATTGTTATCTTGCCTTGCATCAACGTTTGGTAATAGTACCTTGATATTATTTGAAGCAAACTGACTTAAGTCGAAACCTGCTGCCTACCTTAGAATAGCTACCACATCGTTTTTAATTTTTATTAGTTCCTTTGTTGAGTTTGCACCCGTTAATAAGGCGTCTATTAGAATTGAGGATCGTTTGGACTGTAACTTTTTGGCTTCAATCCTCGTACATTTTTTTTTAAGGAAAAATTGTGAATGGTTTATTTTTGACAAATCTCGCAATACAAAATTATTTGGTAACTATATAAACATAAAAACAAAACAAAACAGTCGCACTAAACAGCGTCTATGTCATATATATCTTTTTATTTTCCCCCTCTCACCTCCGTTGCCCAGTAACCTCTAGCTGGCCACCCGACGTCTTTCCTTCTAACAAACAGAATTTAATTTTTATTAGTTCCTTTGTTGAGTTTGCACCCGTTAATAAGGCGTCTATTAGAATTGAGGATCGTTTGGACTGTAACTTTTTGGCTTCAATCCTCGTACATTTTTTTTTAAGGAAAAATTGTGAATGGTTTATTTTTGACAAATCTCGCAATACAAAATTATTTGGTAACTATATAAACATAAAAACAAAACAAAACAGTCGCACTAAACAGCGTCTATGTCATATATATCTTTTTATTTTCCCCCTCTCACCTCCGTTGCCCAGTAACCTCTAGCTGGCCACCCGACGTCTTTCCTTCTAACAAACAGAACAGTAATAATATATAATAATGAAACTATGTTAACAATAAACAACATCGAAATAACAATGTAACATACAATTCATCGTTGAAAACTAAAACCATCAAAGCACCAACTTAATTTTCGATAGGATGCACCGTTTTCGAAATAAACGAAAAAAAGTGATATATATATATATATTTTAATTCTTATAAATTTCTCTCATAAATATTATTTTTCAAAAAATGTATTTCTTTAGAAAAAAAATTTAAAAAAAGGAAGTTTTTTGACATGCGACATGTGTTTTATAATCATCATCACCCAGCCAGTATTGTCCGCTGTCGGACATAGGCCTCCTCAGATTTTTCCAAAATCCTCTATCTTGTGCAGTTGCAACCCAGTTTGTTGAAATTCTTTTCAAATCGTCCGTCCATCGAGTGGGTGGTCTCCCTTGACTTCGCTTGTCAGCCCTCGGCCTCCACTCAATAATCTTTTTTGTCCATCTTCCATCTGTCTGTCTCGCCACATGGCCAGTGTTTTATAATAGGTTTATTAATTTATAAATTGTACCATTACATTTAATACACAATTACATAAACCATTACTTGTGGTACCATAATCTAGGTGGTAGTGGATGATCACCTTAGTGATCATCCACTACCACCTAGATTATTATATCACATCCCCTTCTTTAGAACTTATTAGAATTTTATAAATTTAATCTAATGGGAGGTTTTACTTCCCTTCCTGATCTAGTTATACAATTTTTTTTTCTAATAGGTTCTATTACATAATCATTAGTATCTTTATTACTTAAGCTATAATTTTGATTATCACTATGATCTTCTAAATTTTCTTTAAATTTTGGATGATTTTTTGAGTGTTTAAAATCATGAGTATTGCGTCTTATAATTCTCCCATTCTCTTTCTTTTTTGGCTATGTGTATAGCATTATCATCTTGAAATACGGCAGTGTTTGACAACAATATGTTAGTCATAGCAAGAACTTCACAATTCAGGATATTTAGATATTCATTCGCAGTAATACGGCCATTGAGGATAATAATCGACCCAGCAGAATACCGTGATATAGCCGCCCCCGTGCTTGACTGTAAGTAGTAAGCAGTCCGGATCGTAGGCTTCTTTGGGGGATCTCCATACATAAACCCGGCCGTTTGTAGGGAACAAAGTAAATGATGATTCATCAGACCACACCACATTACTCCAATCATCAATCGTCCAAATTTTATGATCGTGGCACCACTTCTTTCGCAGTTTTGCATTGACATCCGTTATAAGAGGTTTTGAAATTGCAGCCCTGCCATAAATGTTACTTTTGTGAAGCTCCCGCGGCACTGTTTTTGTCGAAACAGTATTGTTCAGGTGACTGTTTGGTTCTGCTGTCACCTTTGCTGCCGTACTCGCTTGACCACAATCTTTTTTAATATTCGGCGGACCCTGTCTGTTAACGTTGTTTTGCGTCCACTCCTTCTCTTCGCAGATGTCGTTTTGCCATGTTTTGTGTAGGCTGTCATCGCAGTGGATACTTCCCTGGTCTACCCTGTTTTAACTAGATCGACTTAAAATAAAATTACCGAATATAGTATTTTTAATTGCGCGATGGAGGACTTTAACTAGATCGACTTAGTTTAATTTTGTGTTAACTAGAACGCTCGCACGCTTGATGCAGTGAAAAACTACTTTGCTTATACTACTATTTACTTATTTACTAAATTAAAATTACAAAATATAAAATAAATATAAAATTAAAAACTACGCTGGACACCTTCTTGTTCGGTTAACACCGTGGCGGTGTCCTCGCGGGATTCCGGCGACGGCGGAAAAAAAATCGTTAAGGTGTGCGTGGAGGTACGGTAGATCCGGTGACTGTAATCAAAATTCCGTATATAGAAAAACACTCGTGATGAAACTGATCTTAATAAAATTCAGTATCGCTTAACAGCGAATAGTACGCATGCAAACCCGAAAATCAAAATCAGAATAAAATAACAAATACTCACGTCGACGCCCTTCACGGCGGCGATCCTCCTGGTCGCCACCCTGAAGTCGCAGTAGGTTAACAGGTTACCTGGCAGGACCTTGTCGAGACCGTTCCGGAGCCTTCGGGCCAACACGTGCCCGACGACCGTAATCTCCGTAATACGGTGGACCCTTCTTATTCGATTAACACAGAGGCTGTGTCATCGCAGGATTCCGGCGACGGCGGAAAAAAAATCATTGAGGTGTGCGTGGAGGTACGGTAGATCCGATGGCTGTAATCAAAATTCCGTATATAGAAAAACACTCGTGATGAAACTGATCTTAATAAAATTCAGCATCGCTTAACAGCGAATAGTACGCATGCAAACCCGAAAATCAAAATCAGAATAAAATAACAAATACTCACGTCGACGCCCTCCACGGCGGCGATCCTCCTGGTCGCCTCCCTGAAGTCGCAGTAAGTTAACAGGTTACATGGCGGGACCCTGTCGAGACCGTTCCGGAGCCTTCGGGCCAACACGTGCCCGACGACCGTAATCTCCGTAATACGGTGGACCCCTTCTTATTCGATTAACACAGAGGCTGTGTCATCGCAGGATTCCGGCGACGGCGGAAAAAAAATCATTGAGGTGTGCGTGGAGGTACGGTAGATCCGATGGCTGTAATCAAAATTCCGTATATAGAAAAACACTCGTGATGAAACTGATCTTAATAAAATTCAGCATCGCTTAACAGCGAATAGTACGCATGCAAACCCGAAAATCAAAATCAGAATAAAATAACAAATACTCACGTCGACGCCCTTCACGGCGGCGATCCTCCTGGTCGCCACCCTGAAGTCGCAGTAGGTTAACAGGTTACCTGGCAGGACCTTGTCGAGACCGTTCCGGAGCCTTCGGGCCAACACGTGCCCGACGACCGTAATCTCCGTAATACGGTGGACCCTTCTTATTCGATTAACACAGAGGCTGTGTCATCGCAGGATTCCGGCGACGGCGGAAAAAAAATCATTGAGGTGTGCGTGGAGGTACGGTAGATCCGATGGCTGTAATCAAAATTCCGTATATAGAAAAACACTCGTGATGAAACTGATCTTAATAAAATTCAGTATCGCTTAACAGCGAATAGTACGCATGCAAACCCGAAAATCAAAATCAGAATAAAATAACAAATACTCACGTCGACGCCCTTCACGGCGGCGATCCTCCTGGTCGCCACCCTGAAGTCGCAGTAGGTTAACAGGTTACCTGGCAGGACCTTGTCGAGACCGTTCCGGAGCCTTCGGGCCAACACGTGCCCGACGACCGTAATCTCCGTAATACGGTGGACCCTTCTTATTCGATTAACACAGAGGCTGTGTCATCGCAGGATTCCGGCGACGGCGGAAAAAAAATCATTGAGGTGTGCGTGGAGGTACGGTAGATCCGATGGCTGTAATCAAAATTCCGTATATAGAAAAACACTCGTGATGAAACTGATCTTAATAAAATTCAGTATCGCTTAACAGCGAATAGTACGCATGCAAACCCGAAAATCAAAATCAGAATAAAATAACAAATACTCACGTCGACGCCCTTCACGGCGGCGATCCTCCTGGTCGCCACCCTGAAGTCGCAGTAGGTTAACAGGTTACCTGGCAGGACCTTGTCGAGACCGTTCCGGAGCCTTCGGGCCAACACGTGCCCGACGACCGTAATCTCCGTAATACGGTGGACCCCTTCTTATTCGATTAACACAGAGGCTGTGTCATCGCAGGATTCTGGCGACGGCGGAAAAAAAATCATTGAGGTGTGCGTGGAGGTACGGTAGATCCGATGGCTGTAATCAAAATTCCGTATATAGAAAAACACTCGTGATGAAACTGATCTTAATAAAATTCAGCATCGCTTAACAGCGAATAGTACGCATGCAAACCCGAAAATCAAAATCAGAATAAAATAACAAATACTCACGTCGACGCCCTCCACGGCGGCGATCCTCCTGGTCGCCTCCCTGAAGTCGCAGTAAGTTAACAGGTTACATGGCGGGACCCTGTCGAGACCGTTCCGGAGCCTTCGGGCCAACACGTGCCCGACGACCGTAATCTCCGTAATACGGTGGACCCCTTCTTATTCGATTAACACAGAGTCTGTGTCATCGCAGGATTCCGGCGACGGCGGCAAAAAAAAACGTTAAGGTGTGCGTGGAGGTACGGTAGATCCGGTGACTGTAGTGAAGTGGAAACTGGTGGCCTAATAAATGCACAAAACCTGTCATATTTGAGATGCATGACGAGTTCCATTAGCTTCTTAAATTGATTCTCAGGGTGTATGCGAATGATTTCATCCATTGGAACCAACATAGGTTTTGTTAGAGTGGTTGCTAGAGCAATTGCCGATGCAACATTATGTACTATGGCTTGTTCAATCATCCACTGGATCGGTGCCGCAGACTCCCGCTCAGCACTAGAGTAAATCATCTGCATAGTATAGTAAAGATTATCAAGTGGAATTTTATCTTTTGGATTTGCCTTGGCGTAATGCTGAATACTGTCCTGAGATATCATCTCATCTAAAGCTAACCCGGGAACTAAGTCATTCAGTTGTGCAATACGTGTAGATATCCAATGCTCAGACACTGACACACTCTTAGTGATTCCAACTATTGATAACACTCCCGCTGAAATATGGAGTGTTCGTCTTGTTTTTGTGTCTATTTCTCCTAGACATTCAATAAGGCACATTTTATAGGCTATATCCAATGAACGCCAAATGGTTGTCCAATTATCATTGATGACAGAAGATTCTCCTGCATATGCAACACCATTACGCATATCAAGATTACTGCATATATCGAGGTAATCTATAAACTCTTGTGATGGGTTTTCAAACCAATCTGGCATGAACCCATTAGCTCTAAGCCCGAGGGAGAGATCGGCATTTTATGGTCCCATGGTGTGCTATGCGCCGCAATAACTTCACCAACCTTATCAACGACCGAGCTGCTTGACATAATGACCGTTACTAACTTGTTCATTCCTATTGACGCGATGACAGCACATCTACGGCACTCCCTCGTATCACGCTCGGTAAAATTAGTGGGGGTTGGTCGTTTCAGTGGATAAATGTTTTATTTCTTTTTACAATTACAAATTAGGGATGATGGTGATATGTCGAAACCATTCTTTCAATTTCACCCAGTACAAAATTATTAAATTTGAAATATAATTCATACATCACTAGATTGTCTGCATAATCCCTGTTTAAAACGTATTTAACCATCCAATCCTCCCCCTCCGCGCAGTGGTCACATCGGACAATATCTAAGACCGGCGCGCACAGGTTCGTGAAACCGCGAATTACATTTTTTTCCGTCACACTTTTTACTCCCTTCAATATAAACTGACCCATTCCGTCAAGCGTTTCCAGGGACTGACGCTTAAGGCAGTATTCTACTTTATAACTTTAAAAAAAAAGGCTATTTTTGTGAATTTTTTCTGAGAATACTATTGAAGATATGGATGTAGGGTTTGAAATGCTTAATAAATACACTCTTGAAGTACATAAAAAAAATTTTTTTATTCATTTTATACATTTTTTATACATGTAAAGTATGGTCGAAGCCAATACCTCAAAAAGTAGGTAACGTTGCCGTGGTCGTAAAATCTTGCCGACGGGTGGTCTGAAACAAAAAAATCAAATAGTTTTATGTTCAGTATGACTCCAGGAACCGATCTAACTAGAATATTTTGTGTATGTGCAAAATCAACAAAATGGCGGCTAAAGTTCGAAAGAAAAAAAAATTGCGTTTTTTTTTTCGTCTTTTCTTGCAATAAAAATATAGTTAGAATTAAAATTTTAAGTTGATTGTAGTTAGGTCGGTTGATAGAAACATATAGAATATGTGTTCAAAATTTCATAAGGATCGGTTCAATAGTTTTTGAGTTTTCACGACCACGGTTCTTGAAAACGTTGTTTCGAGAAATACGCGTTTAAAGTTTTTGTAAGTGACAAATCGTAGAAAAAATTATCTTACGCTCAATCAGCGATGCCTGGGTCATATAATATGCCTTCAACTTGTTCCAGGCGAGTATTTTCATCTAATTTAGCCTGCTTTTTTTGAGTTCTGCTCTCCTTAGAAGCCTCAGTCGAGCGAGGGTTCTCTCGAACGATGCGCTGTTGGTCGCGCATATTGGCGAACTGCATGACGATTTGGCCGATTTTCATGCCCATAATTTCCATTATTTTCAAAACTGGGCTGAATCCTTCATTAAAAATGCAGGCAGCAGTGAGGCATGCAATTTTAACGATTTTTTTGCCATTATAGACATGCTTCGATGCCATAGCCCAAACTGTTGAGTTGAAACACTCATTGTTATTTTGAGTGTTTCCACCCAAACATCTCTTCAGCAATTCCGTTTTTGTTAGATCTTCGTAGATCGGCTTCAGCACCTCTTGTACGTCACTAGCAAGAGCAGGAGGATGTTTATAATTTTTTAAAGCGTTGTTTGCTTCGGCCTTCTTATAAAGGGTGGGCAAATTTGAGGTTAGGAAGTAAATTGGATTAAAACACACATTTTTTGACAAATTCAGTTTTATTGATACAAATGTAAAGTAGAAATATGGGAATTAATAATGGAATATGATGTCGGGCAAATGTCCACCTCTAGCACGTCGGCAGACGTCCGCTCTTTTCACAAAATTTTGAACCACATTTTGCAACAAAGCTTCGCTTATCTCGTCAATGCAGTGCCGAATTTCATCTTTCAGAGCGTCAGTTGTTTGTGGCTTGTTCACGTAAACCCGGTCTTTCAAATGGCCCCAGAGAAAATAATCCAGCGGCGTTAAGGGGTAATATCACCTTGTAAGCACTTAATCAAAGGCCATTTTATCGAGTTCATTAAAGAGAAACGGATTTATATATTGAAATTTTATTTTTCATATATGTTTGTACAACTTTTTTGGTACTTAAAAAATTTTTTTTTCAATTTTCGATAACAAAATAGCGGCGGAGCATCTCTTGTAAAAACATCCGTTTTTTTTTTGTATAACCTCCTCGGCCGGACAGCTTGCGGTCGCAATTTTGCACCTAGAACAATAAATGTGAGAGATTCTTAAAATATATATGAAAATGAAGTGAACATCGTAGGATTTCTTTAAAAATTTAATTTTTCGAAAAATAGCGTCATCTTTAATATAGAAGTACTGTTTTTAACGAAAAAATCAGCCGGAAATCGGTTATAAAATTGGCAAATTTTAATTTATCGAAAAAATCCTACGATGTTCACTAGAGAATGTAAATATCAAGCTAAACTCCAAAATCAGAGTCAGCTAGTCAATAACTGTAGTCGCTAGTTGTCCGGCCAGCTTGAAAAACATAGTTCTCAGTAAAACACGTTTAAAGTTTCATGCACTGGAATCGCAATGAAATCTTCTATTTACCTCTAATCTGCAATGCCTGCGCCGTAGAGTTGACCCTCTAATTTCATATTTTCGTGCTCTTGATCTTTCCTTGAAGACAGTGAGGCTCTACGGGCTTCTTGGGCTTCTGCAGAGAGGAGCGCTCAGAATGCGTGATGCGCGTGGCGTCGGCTTCGGAGCAAAAGTTGTAGCAATTCGGTCCAATTACTATGCCTAATTCTCTCATGACTTGCATGATTCCATGAAATCCATCATTGAAATAGACAACTGCAAGATCCACAGCAATTTCAAGTACTGTCTTGCCACTGGAAACAGTTTTCGGAGCCATAGACCACACTAATGCATTCAAGCTCTCGTTCGAGTTTTGAGTGAACCCGCCCAAACAACGTGTCAGCAGCTTATCACTGCTCAATTCTTCATAAATCGGTTTTATTGCTTCAAAAATTTCAGTTTGAATAGGAGGATTATGTTCGTAGCTGCTTATTTTCTTTCCACTTGCCTTGTGTAACTGCCAAGTGCACCATGACCTGAGCCCTCAGGGCATAAGTGATGTTGAGGCTTTTTATTGATAGAAATTTTGTGATAAAGCGTTGCCCAAATGGCTTTCTTCATATCTTCTAGGGAGTTACAGTTTCTGCGAATAGAGAGCCCGTAATATATTGTCAATTCATCAATTAACTTGCCTGTCAATTTTCCTCTGCCGCTTAAACCTTTCGTCGTCTTCACTAAATTTCTGAGCCGAGTGCCCATTCTTTTTTGGACGTGATCAATGCATTCTTTCTTCATTACCATAGGATTCTCCTCAACAATAGCCTTAAATGTTTTGCAGTCACCATCACCGATGTAATTGATGTAGCTTACGTCATTTTTTTCATTTGAACGAGCAAACATTTCAGTTGCCGCATCCACCTCCATCTTTCCAGCCGACCCCTCGTGATTTGACTCACATACTTTCTCGTGAGATTTTTTCCAGTCCTCGTATTCGGCAGTGTTTTCCTTATTTTTCCACAACAAGCATGTTTTGCAAAACTTACTTTTGACCACAACATCAACTACTTTCCCAGTGAACCATCCAATAAACGAAGTGACTCCAAAAGTGATGAAAAACCACGACGACGCCAGGACCCATCGCCAGAGATTGTAATACCATCACTATTATATTTTAGAACAGATTCTCTTTTTTCTTCTTTTGCGGCATTTCTCATCGAAACAGAACAAACCGATACAGCAGCCTCATGAATAGTTTTTACGATTTCAGTGTTGCTTTTTTGGAAAACTGGATGCGGTAAATCCATAAATGCACAAAACTTTTTTATGCCATTAATACCAATGCCCAATAAGCGCATCACGAAAATAATTCTTCTGTTTATTTCGTACGCCTTATTCTGAATTTTTGGGCAACTATTTATATATACAGGGTTACAGTTCTCACAACTTACGACGAGTTTAAAGCCCAGACCTTGTTTAGTTGCCTCTGTGAATTTCACTGGCTTATGGCACATATGGCAAACTAATATTTCAGACAATGCAGAGAATACTGTTGCAAAGCACAGAATACGATACCCAAAGGTGCTATCGTAGTCAATTTCATAATTATCTTTTGATAACCTTATTTTTTTCGCGGAGGTGCCTACGCTCTCAGCTGCAAGCTCTTGCATGTACCGATTTTTCACATTACGACTTTTCAAACTTCTCTTTTTTGATGCTCCTGAACAAGATTTTGTTCCTTTCCGGGATGAGCACTGACTCTTATTCATTTTCGCACATAAATAATATGAAAAACACTGACAGTAGTACTCAAACAACAAAAAACGC
This sequence comes from Rhagophthalmus giganteus, assembly GCA_036326145.1. Classification (NCBI taxonomy): domain Eukaryota; kingdom Metazoa; phylum Arthropoda; class Insecta; order Coleoptera; family Rhagophthalmidae; genus Rhagophthalmus; species Rhagophthalmus giganteus. The sequence goes on along the minus strand of JARFJA010000010.1, from coordinate 833 downwards.
TTGTTATTAACTAACATAAACAAAACGCCATGTTGTGCAATCATCTGGCATTCAAGCTTGAAAATTCGAGCAGTGGAGACATCTGCTACTACAGTTTAGTGTATTCGAACTATTTTCAGTCGGTAACATTTGTTTAAAAAAGAACAAGGACCTATGCTGCACTGCATTCGAGCGCGCGCGAATAACAACAAAACGGCGCTGTGACTATACTCGGAAAAAAGACTTTTTGGACCACTTAAAGGTTTCGCCCTTACATAAAACCTTGTGGGTATCATTCTCCGATACCCAAAAGAGCATTTGAGCTATTAAAAAAAAAATGTAAAAAAAAAATTACAAGGTGATATTACCCCTTAAATCACAAGAACGAGTCGGCCAATTGACATCGCCAAATCGAGAAATTACGCGACCGGGAAATTTCTCATGCAATAACTGAATTGTTTGGCCGGCTGTGTGGCTTGTGGCGCCGTCTTGCTGAAACCAAAGGTCACTGATGTCAACATTAGCCAATTGTGGCCACAAAAAATCGGTTATCATGGTTTGGTAGCGCAGAGAATTCACGGTGACGGCGTTTCCTTGCTCATTTTCGAAAAAGTACGGGCCGATGATGCCGCCTGACCACAAACCGCACCATACGGTCACTTTCTTTGGATGTAATGGTTTTTCGAGGACTGTTTGTGGATTTTGTGAGCCCCATATGCGACAATTTTGTTTGTTTACATAACCGCCTAATTGAAAATGGGCCTCATCACTAAAGATGATTTTGTTGAAAATGCGTTGTTTTCGTTCAGTTTTTCAAACAGCCAATTCACAAACGTTCGACGCAAACAATGGTC
>JARFJA010000009.1:0-17563 GCA_036326145.1 Rhagophthalmus giganteus | reverse complement strand
GCCTGTAGTCTACTACTGAACTAATCAAGATTCGAACTCAATGCAACATTAACGGTATTTACGAAATCCAAACTCCAAGCCTAATAAGCTTAGAAGGCTGTAAAATCAACGTTTTAAACAAAACATTTCAACCCGAAGAGAGCCTACACGAAGAATTAGTGTTCGACCTACCTAAGATAGAAGTAAAAATCGAAAAAAATAAAATGTCTTCTAACAAACCGGTAAAACTACGTAATATACAGGAAATAGATTTAAGCCATATAAAAATTATTACCGATAATATGTCTAATAATTCGACAACTAATCATACTTGGACAAATAGTGTGGTAATTATAATTTGTATAATAAGTTTAATATTGTTAATAGTTTATTTAATAAAAGTAAAAAGAATTAAATTAACAAAAATACCATTTAGGCAACCGACACGAAAAATTCAGGAACCATCATTTTCCGACTTAGGGAGGGAAGAGTTATAATGTTAATATATACATAAAACTTTCCTAAATATGATAATTATATTTAAAATAGAATGTTATCTTAGTTTATAGTTCCCAGTAATGGATATCATTATAAGTCTCCAGAAATGATAAAATATATCTAAACGACCTTTATAATTTAAGAATAATCATAATTATAGTTTTAGTATAAATATCACAGCATGTACGTTTATAGTAAGACTTCTACATTAGATATAGTGAATTGTACTGTCTATTGTAAAATCTCCGTGTGAAATAAAAGTTATATTTTTTAACTAGTTTTTCCACAAAAAAACATTATTTTACCCAGACGAGCATAGAAAATGGCGATTGGATATTTTACAAGCCGCTGTCATCGCTTTCCAACGACGCACCAATTGAATTCCTGGTCACCGGAAACGGCAACGATTATCTGGATTTGAGTCAGACAATGTTATACCTAACAGCAAAAATCGTTAAACAAGATGGTTCACTCTTGACGAAGGCCGATAACGTAGGACCTATAAATAACTGGCTACACTCTTTATTTAGTCAAGTGGAGATTTCTTTAAATCAGAAACTCGTTTCGCCGCCTAACAACACATACGCTTACAGGGCGTACATCTAAACTCTTCTAAACTACGGTACCGAGGCCAAAAAATCGCATCTGGCCTGCTCGCTATGGCACGACGACACAGCGGGGCATATGGACGAAATTAAGGGCGATAATGTGGGGTTCGCTAAACGTCAAGCTTACACCGCAGAGAGCAATCAGATCGAGATAATCGGGCATGTACACGCCGATTTGTTTAACCAGGAAAAATTTCTAATCAGCGGTGTGGAAATGAAGACTAAGTTTGTTCGCTCACGCGACACGTTTAGTTTAATGACTGCAGAGGAGCTACGGGCAAAGTTAAAATAATAGATGCCAGCTTGCTTGTAAGAAGAATGCGAATCAATCCGACGATTTTATTGGCTCATACAAAGGCTTTAGAAACGTCACCTGCAAAATACGCAATCACCAGGACAGATGTAAAAGTATTAACCATTCCCGCAGGCGTACAGCGAAAATCATTGGACAACGTGTTCTTGGGTCAGCTACCCATACGCTGTATTATCGGATTTGTTTCCAATAAAGCTTTTAACGGCGATTATACGACTAATCCGTTCAATTTTCATCATTACAAAATTAACTACATCTCGTTATATATCGACGGCCAACAAATACCCTCGAAACCGTTACAACCCGATTTCACTAAATCAGGATTATACGTAAGGGCGTACCACACGTTATTTTCGGGGACCGGTATACACTTCTTGAACGAAGGAAATGCCATATCGCGAGAAGCTTACCCCAACGGATACTGTTTAATGCCATTCGATTTAACTCCCGATTTATCCGCTAACGCGAGTTCACATTGAAATCTTATGAGAAATGACTCGTTCCGAATCGAGGTTGGATTTGAAGACGCCTTATCTGAAACGGTTAATTGTTTGGTCTATGCAGAATTTGACAACGTCATCGAGATTGATAAACATAGAAACGTTGCGGGAGATTTTGCCAGCTAGATATTAATGCATTAAGCTAAAAAAGAAAATTAGTTCATCATCAACCGCCGTGAAGAATGGCTGCATTCGTAGATCTGCAGGGCTATCGCGACGTCAACAAAAAATTTATCCCTAAAGAATTCGCCGTTGTCTCACGCGACGAACCGCTTCTAGCCACATTATTAATAAAGCCGTCCGAACAATATATTTCATTACGACGATCGATTAGAAAAGATGTTAATTTCCTGGAGAATTGTTATCACGGTCTACGCTGGAACTCTGGACACGTCTGCTTTACCGATTTTGAACTCGAAGTTACACATCTCTTAAGACCGTTTCGAAAAATATACGTTAAAGGGAGTGAAAAACAGAAGGTGCTGAGTTTTTTAAATAAACCCGTAATCAACCTGGAAGAGTTGAATTGTCCAGCTCTTCGAACTTTAAAAAAGGGCGCCGTAGCGTTTCGGTGTTTGCATCATCACATTGAAGCGCCCGTGTGTGCTCTAGAAAACACTTTGTTACTTTAAGATTGGTACAAGAACAACAGCATCTGTAATGAACACGATTCAGCTGCAGAATGCGCTACGTCAAATTCCGGGACCGAGTATGAGGAAGGATGTCTCTCTAGCTGTCTATGCTTCAGATAAACTGCCCCAGCGTACAAAAAGACCATGTGGGATAATCGCCAACACCGCCGCCTCAACTTCTCCAGGTGAACACTGGACTTCAATTTTTATTGACGAAGACGGATACGGCGAATATTTTGATAGTTTTGGACGACCGCCTCGAAGCCAACATTTGAAATTTTTAAAAAATAACTGTAAAAATTGCGTTTATAATTCTACGGTAATCCAGGACTTCCATTCGAGTCTTTGCGGAAATTACTGTCTTATGTACATGTATTTTAAAATTAATTATGTATCGTTAGGGGAATTTATAGACGTGTTTGACTCCGCTAATTTTTTAATAAACGACGAGATAGTCAAACTATTTTATAATACGTATTTTAATAAAAACGCCTTCTAAATTCGCGTGATGTTATAAAATATCTCTGATCGATGTATTTACTTATTTAAAAATGTAATTATATGTATTAAATAAATGTTTCATTTACGTAATATTTGATTTTTATTTATTTACGAACAATTCCCATCTTTACAAAACGGGTGATGTCACCGGCGCCAGTGCATCGTTAATAACTTATTAGTAATGAGGATAATACTTCAGGTAACCGTTGACTTTATTTTCGGGGGATAGCTTATGACAAAACAACAATGCTTGCCCCAGAACGCTTAGAAATTTAAAACGCACAAACACGACAAAATCGTTAGTTAAAATAATCTGCATTGTCCTATATTTTTTATTGTTCCGGACAGATAGAAATTTAAGAAGTTCCCGGAAGACTAATACCTGTAAATAGGCGCCTTTATTTTATTTGAACTGGCGCCCAGTAATCCGTACCGTAATAACAATTAGTGTTTTAAAAATGTAATTGTAGGGAAACAGATAGCATCGTCTATATTTTTAGCCATCGGTAATCTTTTAAAAAGTTACTATTTATCATTACTGGACTCCAGATATGTAAATTCATTGGAGGGAAGGGCTTTACCATCCCACCCCTTGTTCTTTTTTGTATAAAAGAATAATTTTCGAAAATAATATTCATTTTCAAAGATGTATAATTTCAACGCTAGACAATTAACGATTTCGACGATCCTCCGGATTTTTGTATCCGGAGAAATGACAGACCCTGAAATATTGGATGCGGGATATGCGGTGGCCCATCGCATAGAGCAGGGCGAGGAGTTGCCGGAAGGATGGAGGGAGGTTTATACAGTGTTTAGAGATTTAGTGACTCGTTTAGCTGCGAGTCACGGATATATTGTAAGTATATTTTTTATTTTGATTCAAATTTACTTTTTATACTCATCTACCATGACATCACATGTTAATTTTATTTAGGATAGGGTTTACATCATATATCATTTACAGCATGGACCTCAGCTGCCAGAGAGGGGTTGCCTCCATCACAACGACTAACGACCATTACCCGGTGGACGGACTTATTAAAAATAAATAAATAACCAGTTTTTGTAGTTTTCATTTTACAGTAGGTGAATATTCGATTTAATTAATTAAAATCAAATCGATTGCGTAATCACGTGCGGATTTAAAATAGTGCTCGTTTAGAGATCGCGCGTCACCTATAGAACAAATGAAGGGGTGCACCTAGACAGGCTTGCTAGCTCAGTCGGTTTTACCCTGTTAAGTCGCACAATAGGCAAAAAACACAAGCTCCCATACGAAAACCTCGCAATATACGAGGCGCGTTTTTTAAGTAAGTACCGTTTTGCGATTCCGCCGCCGCAGCGCTACGGTCGGCGTTCCGCGCATGCGCGCTGGTTACCTACATCTCTTGTCTACGCACTGACGCCATTACAGTCTGATTCTTCATTGTATACGTTGTTTACTGAGTGTTTAAGATGCCTCCGACAATAGTGAGTTCCGCCGATTGTGAAGTACGGGCTGTTATACGATTTCTTAGTGCTAAAGGCGTAAAACCGATCGATATTCATCGTGAGATCTGTGAAGTTTACGGACAAAACATTATGAGTGATAGAATGGTAAGGAAATGGGTGAGAGCATTTAAAGATGGCCGCACAAATGTGCATGATGAAGAACGCAGTGGGCGTCCTTCGGTCGTTAATGAAGATTTGCTGCAGAAAGTGGACGAAAAGGTGAGAGAAAACAGACGCTTTACAATTTCATCATTGTGCGACTGCTTTCCTCAATATTCTCGTAGTGTTTTGTATCGCATTGTGACCGAGAACTTGAATTACCGGAAATTGTGTTCACGTTGGGTTCCAAAAATGTTGACGGATTTGCACAAAACCCAACGTTTAGGCAGTGCATTGACTTTACTTGAGCGGTACCACAATGAAGGTGAAGATTTTTTGGAGCAAATTGTTACTGGTGACGAAACATGGGTGGCCTACGTCACACCAGAATCGAAACAACAATCGAATGGCGACATTCATCATCACCCAAAAAAGTGAAGTTTAAGCAAACAATTTCTGCCCGGAAAATCATGTGCACAGTTTTTTGGGACAGAAAAGGAGTATTGCTAGTGGAGTTTCTGCCTCGTAATGAGACAATCAATGCAGCGTCTTATTGTGAGACATTGAACAATCTGCGTCGTGCAATCCAGAACAAAAGACGTGGCAAGTTGAGTAAGGGTATCGTTTTGCTGCATGACAATGCCCGTCCACATGTGGCTAATCGGACCAAAGATCTCATCAAATCTTTTAAATGGGAAACTCTAGATCATCCTCCATACAGCCCTGATCTGGCGCCCAGCGACTACCGTTTGTTCCTGCACTTGAAGAAACACCTGGGTGGTCAGCATCTTCAAGACGATAACGAAGTCAAAACATTTGTGATACAGTGGTTAATAAGTCAGGCGGCAGAATTTTATGAGGAGGGTATTCAAAAACTGGTGCCACGTTATGACAAGTGCCTCAATATTCACGGAAATTATGTAGAAAAGTAGATTAAGGTACAGGCTTTCATGTAAAAATAAAATTATTGCGATATCTTTGCACGTCTTTTTTTAATTCCAAAACGGTACTTACTTAAAAAACGCGCCTCGTATAAGGAAAAACCATAAAATAACACAAACATAAAAAACAAAGAAAGATAAACGCATAAACACACCCACCAATACACAAGGTGGACGACCACAGCTACCCTGGCTTTTTTTACCATTTTTCCAGAACGAAAACCAACGCACACCGGCCACAAACACACAAAACACAATAACTGAACAAGCCTCCCAACGGGAAGCGAACGCAAAAAACCAAGATAAAAGACACAAAACAACCTATACACACACTCCCGGGTAAGCTAAAGGCAGGGACTGGGACAACACACACAATGAGAATGTAAATGCATACCACCTAGGTTAAATTAGACAGTAAGTACCATGTAAATATTGTTCTAGATTGTAATCTTTGGTTGTGCTATGTAATATCCTGTAAACTTGTAAATATGTAAATAAATTGTTTTTGATTTTGATTTGACCCTGTTAAGTGGAAAACGCCTTGAAATGATATATTCAGGCAAAATTATTTGGTCGGTTCGAATCCGACCCAGGGTAAAGCTTTTTAAAATCACTGCGCATGCGCCGAAATCGAGACGATGGAAGCTTGGGGAGGTTCGCCGGTCTAACCAATGATGATGACGTACATTAATACGCCATCTAATTGAACGGACCAGCGACTCCGCGATATCAATCAATCAATATCTCGATCAAAGCGCGGACCGCGGTTAATCGATCGATCAATTCACGCCTCGCCGATTAATTAGATCAATCAATTCGCTGAACCGCGGATTAATTAGATCAATCAATTCGCTGCACCGCGAATTAAATCGATCGATCGATTCACGTCTCGCCGATCAATTAGATCAGATCGCGGGGCCGCGGATTAATTAGATCAATCAATTCGCGGAACCGCGAATTAACCCGCGGAATCGCGCGTAACGCGGCAATCAAGCCCGCGAAACCGCGAAATAAGCGCGTACACGGTAATTAAACCGCGAAAACGCGGTGTAACCCGCGCAATCCGCGAAATAATTAGGTCAATCCGCGGATTAAACCGCGAATCATTTTAATCGATATTTTAATTAATCCGCGAATCAAATTAAGGTGTCGGTACTCTACTAACGTTTCGTAAATTGTGCGATTGTTTTGGTTTTTTTGCAGAGCAATTATTGATGGGTGATGGGAGCGTAAAGTGTCGCGCCGGCTTGGACATCGGTCGCGAACGAGAACGGCTCTTGCGTTTGGCCCGATCAATGTGTGCGCTCCATGTCGACTACGAACGTCCGGACTTTATCGCCAGAGGCTTCCGGGAATTGATGCGCAACCTGAACCAGGAAATGGAAATAATGGAGATCGACGGCGACGAAGAGACGACGACGGATCGGCAACCGGAAGTGCCACCTCGAGAAGCGACGGCAGAAGAGGAAAGAAGCGGCGACGACGCGATGGAAGCGCGACCTCGCAGATCCGCGAGATTGGCAGGTAAGCGGAATTCTGTCGACAGATCGCGTTCGTCTTCCACGGACGGCGATGGCAACGTCGTTTCCCGTTGCAAGCGCCACCGTGGATTGCCGTGCGCCGCGATAGACGCGAATCACTCTCCAAATTATTATCGCTCCGGTCGTATCGGAGATAAAGTTTGTAGGTATTGCGACGCGCTACTTCTTCGAAGCGAAACGTCGCAATTGTGTTGTTCCGACGGCAAGGTCGTCTTACCCCTTCGAGGCGATCCGCCAAAATATCTTCAATCTTTGATGAATTCGGCGTTTCAAGGGTCCAAAAAATTCATCGCCAACATTCGTCGATATAACACCCTTTTGGCGTTTGGATCCCTTCAAGTCGAACATCAGCAAGCGCCGGGTCGCGGTCCTCCCGTTTGCCTTTTGAATGGGCAAATTCAGCATTCTTTGAGCGATCTGTACGCTCCTCCGAATTGTAGGCCTTCCTTCGGCAATTTGTATCTTTTAACGACCGACGAGGCGGACGCGGAACGACAAAACAATCCGATGTGCACGGAAGCAAATCCGCCGATCGACGGGAACGTACTTCGTGCGCTCGACGTGATGCTACGCGAAAATCATCCGCTTGCGCAAATGTACGCGTCCGCACACGAGCAATACGCCGCGGCACTCGAGAGATCGCGACAACCAGGCGAAACGGGAATCGTACATTTTCGTTTGACACTCCTCAACGAATGGCAGGTAGATCCGGCGGTTAGAGATTCAAAATTACACCCGCGCCAGGTTAATCGCCCGACGGCAGATTCGATGTTCGCTATTCACTTAGCGTACGACAGCGACGGTCTGCTGTCGGGCGAACCGGGAGTGTGGCTAAATGAAAGGTTCACTCCAGGCGGAAAACGTCTAAAATATTTTCACCCCTGCACGGATCCGGCCGTTTACGTGTTGCTCTTTCCTCGCGGCGAGGAAGGATACCACTACGGAATCCCGTACGCGAACGTACGAAAAAGCAGGGAATTTGTCAGCGCCCGCCAGTTCTACCTCTACCATTTCGCGATAAGAGGAAACACCGACACACCACCACACGCGTCGAAGTGCGGCGTGTTGACGCAGTCGTACGTGATCGACTGCAGTTACAAGATCGAACACCAAATCGCCGATCACGTACAGAAAAATCAACAACGCATGCACGTCGACACTTTGGACAACATTCGGAAATGTTTACAGAATCATATCGATCGACACTATCCGGGAAAAAATATGCAATTAGGTCGCGTTTTTTTAACGACTACGAAGATGATCGGGTCCAAAAAATACATGCAGGAAAAATATTACGACGCGACCGCGATGTTCAATCAAATAGGGAAGCCGACGTTCTTCATCACCTCCACGTTCAATTCGAATTGGCCCGAAGTGGCGGAAGGTCGCGGTAAATGTTGTCCCCATCTCTCGTCGAACGACCGAGTCGACGTGGGATGTCGAATTTGGATGGACAAGTCCAAGGAGTTGACGGAGGACGTCGTCAAGCGCGAAATTTTTGGACCGGTCAAAGCGTACGCGCAGGCGCTCGAATTTCAAAAAAGGGGTGGTCCCCACACGCACATGCTGTTGTGCGTCGACTTTAAATTAACTCCCGCGTTCGTCGACCAAATCGTGTGCGCCGAAATACCGCCGTTGCCCGACAAGAACGACCGCAGCGAATACGCGGAAAGTCAACGACGGTTGCGCGAAACGGTCATCAAATACTACAATCATTTTTGCACCAACGTATCTTTATGCCAAGTCGACGGTCGGTGCATAAAGAACTATCCGAAACCGTTCGCAGACGAAACGGTCGTGTTCGAGGACAAACCCGCGATCTACAGGCGACGCTCTCCGGCATCGGGAGGAGAGCAGGTAACGGTGAAGATCGGGAACGTGCAAACGGTATACGACAACAGGTACGTCGTCGAATACAATCGGTACGTCACGCTGAAATACGGAAGCCACGTGAACATCCGCTCCGTGTACGGGCGACACTCGGCGAAGTACGCTTTGAAATACAATTTCAAGCACGAGGAGGCGGCGTACGTCGAATTGCGACAGGGCCGCGAAAATTCAACGGGCACGGTCGACTACGACGAAATCGCGCATCATTTTAAAGTAAATTATAAATCTCCCCATCAGGCGTACCTTCACATCGCGTCGTGCCCGATCGTACAAATGTCGCACACGGTGCACAAAATTAATTTGCACAAACCGGGCGAAGCACCCGTGTATTACAAAGAAGGCGAAGAAGATTCCGCCAGAGAAAGAGTCGCGCAAGGACGCCAGAAGATGTCCGAGTTGGAAGCGTGGTTCGCGCGGAACGCGACGGACGCCGAAGCGCGGAAATACACGTTGCTGGAATTTCCGCAGCATTACGTGTTCCACAAGGACGTCGGGAAATGGACGAAACGCGTTCGAAAACCGAAAATGGGAGTCGCGATCGGTCGCATCCAGCCGGTAGCGCCTTCGATACCGGAACTTTTCGCAATAAAACAACTCGTGATGCACGTTCGGGGTCCGCGAAATTGGATGGAACTGTGCACCGTCGACGGAACGCCGTGCACAAAATTGGACGGCGACGTGGACGCGATCGGGGCCGCGAAACGTCTCGGGCTCCTCGACGACGACGAGGTGTGGGAGCGGACCATGGCGGAAGGCGTGAAAAGTAAAAACCCCCGCGAAATGCGCACCCTTTTCGGCCAAATCCTTTTGTACGGGAATCCTCCGAATCCAAACGGGCTTTGGAACAAATTCGTCGACGAAATGTACGACAGTCGCAGCGTGCGCGGCCAAGCTCATCGGCAACGTTTGATCGACGGAGCGCTCTATCGGCTCAACGCTTGGCTGAATCGGGTCGCTAACGGGAAATGCTGCGCGGACTTTGGGCTACCGATGCCGACCGCCGCGCCGCCCAGCGTCGAAGAAGAAACGGAACGAAACTTCTTCGCCATCGACTTCGACGAAGACGGGGACGGCGACGAGGAACGCGAACGGGACGAGCGCCTTCGAGACGGCGACGCGCGCTACGAAAAGCTCAACGCGGAGCAGAGAGCGATCGTCCGCGAAATCGAGACGGCACTCGAAATTCCCGCGGAACAAGCGACCGAAGATCGCGTCTTCACCGTTCAGGGATCGGGCGGCACCGGAAAGACCTTCCTTTACAACACGCTCGTCTTCCGGTGCATTCGTCGACGCCGACGCGTGCTGCCGACGGCGACGACGGGAGCCGCGGCTACGCTTCTCTTCAACGGTCAGACGGTCCACAGCGCGTTCAAATTAGGGAATGAGCCGTCGCCACAGAACCTGCCGTCGTTTCGGGAAAACGGAGTCGTCGCGACGATGCTCAAGCAGGTCGAACTTATCATCGTCGACGAGATATCGATGCTGCACAAAACGGTGCTGCAGTGCGTCGATCGCGTGTTGCGCGTCCTTCTGTCGCGTACCGCTCACCGCATGTTCGCGGGAAAGGTCGTCCTGCTCGGCGGCGACTGGAAGCAGCTTTTGCCTGTCGTGCCGCGAGGTTCCGTCCAGAGCCTCTACGAGTATAGGCATTTTCGATCTTTCACGCTGACGGAAAACATGCGGCTGAGACGCGACCAGCGACGATACGCGTCGTTTTTGGAAGACGTAGGAAGGGGACGCAACACGATCGTGGCGGAACGGGTAGGAAACGTCGTGCGTCTGCCCGCGGAAATCGTCGCGGACACGTTGGACGACGTCGTGCGCTTCGTGTACGGCGACGTGACGGACCCGAAAGAATTACGGGAACGTCTAATTCTTGCGCCGCTCAACGACACCGTGGACGAAATAAACGCCGCGGTGCTCCGGAAACGGGAAGGAGAGAGTCGCGTGTATCTCTCCGCGGACGCGCCGGTAAAAGAAAACCCTCTCGCCGTTTACGCGGCCGATTGGGACGTCGAGCAGTTGCACGAACTGCGACCGGGAAACTTTCCGAATCATCGCACAGTGGGGCCGATTCCCGAAAAGCTGGCCAAAATTCAAAAAATAAAGTTTCATTTTATTGGATTTAAAGTACATAGATGGATAGAGTAATGTTTAAAGAGTATAATGGAACATTTTATAAGGGCTAATTAAATATACCTGGCAAGTATAAGCCTGTACAAAAGAGACCTTCGCACAAGTAACAACTCGATCGTTCGAGCTCATATTCAAGCGTCATATTCAAAAATTCGTAGAAAATCGTAAAGTTGGTCTTTCTTAATTCTGCTAAATGGAGGTTTTAGGTTGAAGGAAGTAGTTTATTATCATATACGTCAAAAATTGTAACAGATACATATAAATTAATAGCTAAACAATGTCTAAAGTAGAAAAAAAATGAAAAATGATGTGCAATCATTGTAGAAAAATAGAGAAAAAGTTAAAAGTCCCGCAAAGTCCCGCGACGAAACAAGTTGTAAATTAAAGTTTGTACTATTATGTAACAAAATTTGTAAGAATTAGCTGCCACCAGGTGCCACAGCGTTTTTAGTGCACGTTTGATTTAAAACAATTACAAATTCACATTAACCCATTGAAGTCCATAGGCAGACAAGCAGACATAACGAAAAACTGAATATTGGGATGAGAGCATTTGGTCAAAATATAATTCATTATGAGAAAAAAGTTTGTTTCCAATTGTTTAAACAATTGTTGTTTAAAAAATTTGTTGAAAAATGCGAGATCCGCGAAAACTAATAGCGCCAATCGATTTTACGGAAAAAATCACATAGAATTAATTTATTGGACAATTTTTTTCTCAACCCAATTTGTTATAAAAAATAAATTGCAGACCAGCAGACATAGCAAAAAACTGAATATTAGGATGAGAGCATTTGGTCAAAGATGTTTCATTATGAAAAAAGTTTTTTTTTCAATTGTTTAAACAATTATTTTGTTTATTTTTTATAACAAATTGAGTTGAGGAAAATATTGTCCAATACATGAATTCTATATGATTTTTTCCGTAGAATCAATTGGCTCTATCAGTTTTCACGTATCTCGCATTTTTCAACAAATTGTTTAAACAATTGGAAAACAAACTTTTTTCATAATGAATCCAAATGCTCTCATCCCAATATTCAGATTTTCGCTATGTATGGGCTTTAATGGGTTAATAAAATGTCTTAAAGGACTTTTACAACAGATAGACTTTTTGCGAGGGTAACGGAATATTTGAAAAAGATCGATCACATGTATATCCTGTGGCAGTTACGAGCAGAGTTGCCAGATGCGTATCCTTTACGCGCATGCCCATTCAGTTTGGCGTCACGTGTTCATCAATGAAGTACTTGGTTCAGCTATTTAAAGGTACATATGGCTCTTATTTTGAAAGAGAGATGTTATTTTTATAGAAATTTAATACCGGCTATGATAAATCAATTAATAATAAATTACTGTCGCTCAGTAACTTATTACTGGTTAATTTATCACAGGTTGCGTTAAATTTTATAAGGATAGTTATTTGTTGGAAAATATATGGGTTCCTTATTGCTATATACATGTCTGGAAATTCTGACGCAAACTTGACCTGACGCATTCTGACCTGAGAAGGGTACGCATGTGGCAACGGCAACTCAGGTTACGATGCAGTATCGAAGTGATCTTTCTTGGAGTAGCAGCATTGCGTTGTGTTGGATCGTAATATAGAAAGTAAAAGAATATTCCTAACAACAAGAAAAATTTACCAAACATTGTGAAGTGGATTGTTTTGTAAAATGGACGCTCCAAGTACAAGTAAGTGCATTATTTTTACATGTTTAACAAATAATAATAAAGATATATTGTTATTAATTTCATTTATACTTACACAATGCTTGAAGATTACAAGTGAAAAATAACGTGTAAACATACAGAATTCAGTCATATGTTTCGCAAACTTTTATTGACAAAATTATTGTAAACTCAGTTTATACAAATTTGTAGCAAAAGTTTTTACTTTTACTTCAACATGTTATAAATTTAAAACTCTTTTTTGTTTTAGGTGCTGATAGTACCAAACAAATTTCTGGTTTGTCAAGGGGAGAAATTTTTAGATTACTGAAAAACAACTTATATGACAGTGCTGCAATAGCTTATAAAACAATTGAAAATAATTTGTCTGAAAAATTAGAGCGATCTTTTACGTTATCAGACAATGCGAAATCTAACATTCGTAAACTATTATATAAATTACAAGCAAAGTGGCAGGAAGTTAACCGGACAGAACAAAAATTTCTGGAGAGGAATCAGGAATGGTTAAATGTCATGATTTATTTCGATGAAAGCAAAGAAGATGGATCACCACCACAAGCCACGTCAGATAAATCACATGCAGGCCGCCCAAAACAGCAATTTGCACGAACCAGTGAAAGAACGAAGCGAAGGAGAACCGAAGACATTCGATCGCAAGCAAGTACCGAAGAGCTCTCCTACGCAACTCAGATGAATTTACGAATCCAAGGGAACGTGGAAGCTGCTAAAATTGTTAAAGATATAACCTCGAGTAGTCCATCTAAAGCTCGAAGGTATAGAAAATCTTTGGAGTCTATTCCTGAAGTCACTCTTTCTGCTGATGAAGCTGTTTCACTTATAATCGAACAAAAACTATCGCGAAGTCAATACCAGGGATTAAGGAATATAAGTGTAAGAAAGCAATGTGTATTATATCCATCTTATAAATTAGTATCAAAAGCCAAGTGTAAATGTTATCCTGAAAAAAGTAGTATTAGTATATGTGAAACAGGTGCAGAAGTTAAACTACAAGCTTTATTAGACCATACAATCGACCGACTGTTGACGACTCAAATGGATGTCGTAAAAAGTTTGCCGCGTGAACAACTTTTAAATTTAAATTTAATTTGTAAGTGGGGTTGTGATGGCAGTTCTGGCCAAAGTATGTACAAGCAAAAATTTAGTGATGATGATGGAAGTAAATCTGACGCTAGTATCTTTTTCACTTCGCTTGTTCCACTGCAACTTATATCGATCGATAAAAATACATCTGCAAAAATCATTGTGTGGAAAAATCCGAGACCATCATCACCACGTTTTTGTAGGCCAATAAAAATTGAATTTTTGCATGAAACTACTGAGGCCACTGTTAAACAAACAGAGAATATAAAAGAACAAGCGGGCAAACTTATGCCTTTTAAAACTATAGTAGATGGAAAAGAGATCACAGTTACTTACGAACTTGCTTTAACTATGATTGATGGTAAGGTTTGTAACGCAATTACTGCAACTGCGTCTACTCAACGTTGCTATTTGTGTAATACTACTAGTAAAGATTTTAATAATATCGATGTACTTTTAAAAAAAGAAATTAATAGAGAGAATTTACATTTTGGCTTATCTACATTACATATGTGGATTCGATTATTTGAATGTTGTTTACATGTTTCGTATAAATTAGATATTAAGAAATGGCAAGCGCGAGGAAGTAAAGATAAGGAAGCGACAGAAAATAGGAAAAAAAATATTCAAAAAGGTTTTCGCCAACAGTTAGAACTTATTGTGGATCAACCAAAGCCTGGATTTGGTAGTACAAATGATGGAAACACTGCGCGACGATTTTTTGAAAATGCATCAATTTCTGCTGCTATAACGGGCGTTGACGAAGATATTATTAAAAGGTTTCATGTTATTTTACAAGCTATTTCAAGTGGTCATGAAATTAATATACCACGTTTCCAAGAGTACACAATAGAAACAGCTCGAAAATTCGTCGACTTATATCCCTGGTTCTACCTGCCTACTTCTGTACACAAACTTTTAATTCACGGCTCTGAAATAATACAATTTGCTTTATTGCCAATCGGACAAATGTCTGAAGATGCACAGGAGTCTTGTAATAAATATATTAAAAGATACCGTGAAGATTTTGCACGAAAATGCAGCAGAACAAAATCGATGGAAGATCTTTTCTTGCGCTTGCTAGTGTCATCAGATCCGTATATATCAAGCTTAAAGAAATTGCCACATAAGAAATTTAAATCCTTATTTCCGGAAACAATTGCATTGCTTATTTCACCAACACTTTATGCGTCCAATTATGATTCTACCTCTTCTGTTTCGATGTCGTCAGATTCTTCAGATTTTCCGACAGATAATTCGACTGATGATGAAGACTAATTTTAATATAAATATTATAATATGCTCGTTAATACAACGTTATTTTTTACATTTGGCTTTGTACTGTATTTCTTAAATAAATATGTCAGTATTTTAAAAATCGTATTGTTTATTACACTTTCTTATATATTTTATATACACCTTTTGAAATATTTTTTATAAATTATTTAAAAATTCAATTACTACTCTCTCTCAAATATGTACAAAATATTTCTTTTAAAAAAGAAAATCATTACTTTGTACTCCAAATACATTTATTTTAAAACTGTAAATGAAATTATTATACAGTAATCTTAAACAATGTTTACTTAAACTAAAATAATAATAAATTTACTGTGTGACATGTTAATTTTATTTCACAAAATCTATTTTATTTCAGAAAATGATTTTAAGAAATATGTGCTTAAAAGACAAAATTATTTGCATGTAACTAACGTACATGCACTTCAATAAAAAAAGGAAATATAACTTGTAAATAGTATAAAATAAGTTTTTCAAAAAGTAATTTTAATCAATATAATTATAGATGTAAAAGTTGATGTTTTATTACTTTTTATCAAATATAGAATTTACTTGCAGATTTATAAAAAGTTAGTAAATTTATATATATATACAATCGCTATTTTTGGTCCGCTATTTTGAATTTTGTTTTTTTCAAACCGGATTCGTATTTAGCGACCTCAAAACCCCGAGTAACAAGTTTCAAGCGAATCCGGCTGATTTCGAAAATTGCGTCCGCCATATTGGATCCGCCATTTTGAATTTTGTTTTTTCACACCAGATTCGTATTCAGCGACCCCAAAACCCCGAGTAACAAGTTTCAAGCGAATCCGGCTGATTTCGAAAATTGCGTCCGCCATATTGGATCCGCCATTTTGAATTTTGTTTTTTTCACACCAGATTCGTATTCAGCGACCCCAAAAACCCCCGAGTAACAAGTTTCAAGCGAATCCGGCTGATTTCGAAAATTGCGTCCGCCATATTGGATCCGCCATTTTGAATTTTGTTTTTTTCACACCAGATTCGTATTCAGCGACCCCAAAAACCCTTATATACTACGTATCAAACAGAATGAACTACGTTTTCGAATTTTGACCAGCTTTTCGGGAATCGGCCCCACTGTGCAGCGCTCGCGTAAATCATTACACCTATATATATTCTCATCAAAATATTTACCTTTGCTTCTCTATATTACCTTCCCGTTATAATTTTGTTTCTGTATTTCAGTTCTGAATTTCAGTAGTGGAGAATCAGTCGTGATTCGAAGTTCAAAAGTGTAGCATCTATCTATTCGCAATGGATACGAAGAAAGTGTATCGTGCACAGAAAACTTCTAGTCGTCCATCTAGAACTAGAAAACGTTCTTTTCACAGAAACAGATTCACTGACGAAGGAGGTACTAGCAACACGAGTACGTCAGCAGCAAAACTGAAAAAGTCTAACGATCCGAGTTTTGATGTGAAAGTTGATAATACTGGTGGTTATTCTTTTATTCATTTTTTTACTGTGTTTTCAATGCTCTCACAGTGGGCAGTGTGTTCTGTTTGCCATATACAAATGAAATTTTCACAATATGGGTTGCGAGGCCTTGGTTTCAAAGTGTGCGTTACTTGTGGCTGTGGAGACAGGTACATCAATCCGTGTCCGATGATCGGCACTGGATATGAAATAAATCGTCGACTCGTATTTGTGTTTCGTTTGCTTGGTATTGGCCTTCAAGGGATACAGTTATTTTGTGGACTGATGGAATTACACACAACTTTCAATATAAAAATGTATTATGAAATCGTAGAGAACATCAAAATCGCTGTTAAAAGTGTATTTAATTTAGTTAAACGCAAGGCAATCGATGAAGAAAAAAAGTTAAATGTCGAAAAGGGATTTGGTGAAAATCTGACGGTTTCTGGAGACGGATCCTGGGCAAAGAGAGGTTTTACTTCGCTCATTGGTATCGTGTCTTTAATTGGCAAGTACAGCAAAAAATTCTTGACGTTGTAGTTACGTCAAGTTATTGCAGAGCATGTGATTATCGTAAAAAAATCACCGACGCTATTGGTTTTGCTGCGTGGTATGAAAAGCATAAAGCCAATTGTAGTGCAAATCACGAAGGTAGCGCCGGTAAGATGGAGGTTCAAGGTATTGTGAAAATGTTTTTAAGATCGCTAGATAAATATGCAGTGCGATATGGCTTTTATATAGGCGATGGCGACTCGAAAACATTTAAAATGCTGCTTAATACATACCCGTACGGCGAAAATTTCGTTGTGAAAAAGCTGGAGTGTGTGCTACATGTTGCCAAAAGAATTTTCAAACGCGCAAGTGATGCGAAGAAAATTTTAACTCAAAGGAGAAAAGCTGAGAAT